>JAJOOO010017747.1:0-22925 GCA_029582685.1 Solanum piurae
TTACTTCTCAAGACACTTGGAGTTGCTTCCCCAAGTTGGTGAGTCCTCAAGTCCGAGGACAAGACCCTATGATCTAGCTTCTATGTTTAGTTCTTTGCTTATGTTGAAAGACATTGTTGTACTTTCCTATTTCAAGACTTCTTATTGATGTAAGGGCAAAACCCCATTTTCGATACTTCTATGTCTAGATGGTACATTGTGACGAAGTTAGATTCTATTTTCATTTATGAAGTGAAGTTGAACTTCCAAAGTAAAAGTTTTAAATTTTCCGTGATTTTATTCTATGATACATGTTATGATGAATGCTAAGGGCTTGTATAAGACCTCTTCGAGGTCGAATACGCCGGTAACGACTAGGGGTGCTCTCGGGTCGTTACAGTAAGTTTTTCTCCAAGAATTCCATTCTTTCTAACTCAAGTTCCTCCATAAAATTATGAATCACTAATGAAAATAATAAATCCTGGCCATAGAGATTTCAAGAAACTAATTCAAGAATCTCAAGAAAGGTTTTCTTGATTGTTTACCTTCAAGCTAGGGTTTCAAGGCTTCTAATCAAGTTCCTCTTCAAGATTCTTCCTGAACCTTGTTTTTTTCAAGTATGTAAGGCTCTCATAGTGTTGGACTAGTTCGTCCTCACACCCTACATTTACTTTCAAATCAGTAAAAGAGTAATCTAGGATACTTTCGCTATATTTGAGTATTCTTGAGATAAGTTGATTGTGACTTCTTGAGTTCATGTTTCTCTTTAAAGATCTATTCCTAATTATCGAGTTAGCTATGGTGAGCCTCCTTGCCTTCCGGAGGATTTCATTTACTTTTCAGTTTTGTCAGGATGTCGTGGGTCTTGTCCCGACTTCCATCTTTGTCGGTTAGAGGTTTCATAGATAGACAGTAGAGTTTCAGAAGTTTGTTCATTTATTTTGTTAAATATTTTCAAGACTTAAGTTGCCTATTTTATGGCGAGTTGAATAATTTATTTTTATTCAGAGTTTTTCATTTGAGTTAAAGCTTTGTAATTGAGTTACATGAATTTTTATTCAGTTTTTTTTTAGCTTTGTATGCTTAAGTTAGTCTTTTGCTTGTTGTCAGCTAGGATGAGGGTTCGCTTGGGGACCATCAATGGTTCTCGAGTGCCGACCACGTCCAGAGTGTAGGCTCGGCTCGTGACAAATAATTCCGAACTTGGACAAAATGTAGGTGTTAGTTGGTTCTTAGGCATATAAATACGCCTAAGATCACCTACCATATTTATTACTAATTATCTTTGTAATTTAAAAAAAAATACATATTGTCTTACTAATTAATAATTTCATACCAGATTTCAAGTCAAATACACTTAAATACCTGAATTTTTGCCTCTAGATACACTATGAAATATATATGCATAACGAAAGAGGCAAGTGAGAGAGGAGAGAGGTGAAGCGAGATAGGAGGGAGGTGAGCGAGAGAGTTTATGTATCCCAAATACATGTAAATCAAACAACATATATGTAATATATTCTGAAATACAAATACAAAGGGAGATAGGCGAGCGATATAAGATGGAGACGAGTGAAAGAGTCAGTATATCCCCAATACATGCAAATTACACTAATCTTATAATATTTCTCATGCAAATACATGCTAATTTTTGAGTAATTTTCATCTCAAACTAACCGGTGAGAATTATTGAATTTTGGTATTAGAAAGATGGACAGACTAACTGTTACTACTCTGGTTATATCTTTGGTCTCTTGCATAGCAATGACATTCAATAATTATGATTCATAATATATACGTATTGTTTTCAACATAGCTTCTTCGATACTATATTTGCTTTACTTATTAAGTGTTATGCACTTTACTTGAGCTAGGGACACCTTTATCTTTATTCTTCATAAGCTAGAGCTAAGACTGCATACACGTCACCCTCCCCAGATAGCACCCCACTTGTAAGATTATACTGAATATTATATCCGTAAAGATGAATTGGGTTATTCTTATACTTGTCCCCGATGACACAACTTGCACTCTTGCCTCATATTTCAGTTTATTAGTTCCCCGAATAGGTTTCCATAGTGACTGCCTCATATTTTTAAAAATACCGAACAACATAAATCATACGTTCCATGTGACAATAGTACTCATAGAGAAAATTGTTGCCGTAACGACTCTCTCAATCATTTTTTATGCTATTTCGCTATTTCATTTGGTAAAATACCCAAATATATGTTTTGAGTATTGATTATATCTATACAAATTAATCATAAATCAACTCTAAGTATATTTATTATTTTGAGAAAAATAATACTATCAAATTACTTACTTCAAAATACAAATTTTCAATCAAGTACCGTATTATATTTCATTTTGTCAATTCAAGGTCATTTACAACTTAATTACTATGATTAGTCTATTTTATACATAAATGATTATTTTGACGTTATTATGATTAGTTTATTTTATTCATAAATGATTATTTTGACATAATTTTGGTGTTCAATAAAATTTATCAAAGACCATTAATATTCATAAATATTTTGATGCCCTTTTAGTTAGAGAGCAACATCAATCTAGTATGGGCAGTCCTAAATCGTACTATGATAGTTCTATCACTAGTTGCGGGACAAGTTTTGATGCAAACGAGTGCTCCAAATAGTAATATTGCAGATAGTGAAAGTTAAGAGGGGGATGAATTAAAATTTCTTTAGTCGACTTCCTGGATGGAGCAGTCGACTCACTTGCAGGTTAGTATCACAGTATAAAATAAGAGTAATTGTAGAAAGTAAATTGACACAAAATTTTATACTGGTCCGGAACACCGATGTGGTGCCTACTTCCAGTCCCCTTGGGTTACAAGGGTTTCCTTAAAAGCTTGTTGAGAACTTGGGTTTTACAGAATGTTGCAATTGAGAGCCATGTCTAATATGCAAATCAGATCTTCTTCTTTGACACAACCACTACCTGTATAACCTACACTCAAATCTTTCTTTCTCTTTTCTTTTCAATTGTTCACTCAAGTGTGTACAAAGTTTTATGAAAGATAAAAGAAGATTACAATATAAGTTCAAGTGAAGTGAGTACATCACAACTAAGGCTAGGAGAGGATTATATAGTGTTTGAGGACTTCTCTTGTTAAGGAATAACCCAATGGTAATTCAAATCAAGGATCCTATTTGAGTCCTTGATTTCGGTTGGTTGATCATGTCCACATTAGATATGTGCAGGAGCTAGCCAATTCCTTCCTTCTTTGGAGATCTTCTTGTGATCTTGTTTCTCTTCCTTCTCTTAAAGATATTTAAGTGATCTTGATACTTTGCTAATTTTCCTTCTTTGGAAATCTTCTTATAATCCTGATTCTCTTCCTTCTCTTGAAGATATTTGTGTGATCTTGATACTTTGCTGATTTTCCTTCTTTGGAGATCTTCTTGTAATCTTGATTCTCTTCCTTCTTTGGCATTCTTCCTTTTTGATTCTCATACTTGATTTAGTATATATCTTCTTTGATTAAGTGCCAGCAATGGTGGATCTTCTTTGAAAGGCATGGTTAACTTACAAGATTTGATTTGATTCCTTGAGTTCAAATTGATTTGAATCAATCAATCTTTGGTTAGATTGATTTGAGTGAATCAATCTTCTTCTTAATTAATGGCTGCTGATTTGATTCTTGATGCATTAATCTTTAGCATTTTGTGTATCTAACAATGATACACTAGTCTTGATTTTCCTGCTACACAAGGTAGTTTGTCATTATGCAAAACATTTTAAGTTAACAATCTCCACCATTTTTATAATGATAATTTTAACTATACGATTTAGTTTAACTTCCCTGTTTATCGATTTCTGACTCCCCCTTTCTGTATGCTTCCAACTTTATGTATGCTTCCAGTATAGTTATTTGAATTCTCCCCCTTTGACATAATCAAAAAGGAAAATAAAATAGACAAGAATAACAAACAACTAGACAAGTAGTAGCATAAGCAAAAGAGTAAAATTTATTGTTGAGCACGGTAATTTCAAGAGATTTGAAGGAAATGAAATATTTCTTCAAGCAAGGATTTTGTAAAAATATCAGCTAATTGATTTTCATAATCAACAAACTCAAGCAAGAAATCACCATTTTCGACATGATCGCGAATAAAATGATGCCCTGGAATGATGCACAATATATTTGGATAAACTAATAGCACTGTATAATCACAGACTATTGGAACGCCTTCAAAAGGTAAGTAGTCCAATAATTGATGCATCACCCAAAGAAGCTGAGTACCACTGCTTCCAACTGCAAGATATTTGGATTCATTAGTCGAAGAGCTATTGAGGTTTGTTTCTTACTATGCCAGGAAATAAGAGATTTTCTCAAGAATTGACATGTTCAAAGAAAGGATACCATGGTCCCATTTGGATGTTCTAATAAGATATCGGATTGATTCGTTTTACTGCAGTGAGATGGGATTCTTTTGGGGCATATTGAAACCTTGCGCATTTGCAAACACTAAACATGATGTTCGATCGACTTGCAGTGAGATATAGTAAAGATCCAATCATTCCTCGATATAGATTTTCATCGACCGCTTTCCTTGATTGATAAAAATTCTATTTTCTGATTGTTTTATTTGTAAGCTGATTTTTCTTGAATTGATCAAGTTCTTCTTTCATAGTTTGTATCCATGACTCATCCATTTATTCGTTTGGATTCTATTTGGGATACAAAAGCTTCTGGTGCTTTCTTTCGTAGTGAAGATCTAGTATGAATTTTATCATCTGATTTTCCCAAGATAAAATTTTCAGGGTAGCTTGCATTGTATCTCCATTCCCTAGGGATAGTTGTTTTTTCAGCTGGGGCAGACGACTCCACCTCTGCAGGAGCTGACTCTTCGGCAACAAATTTGATTGTTTCTGCCCAAAAATGATCAGGGAGATTTCAATCCAATAGCATTGTTCTTGTTGTATCTTGTAAGGAACGATTTTTTCTTTCCACCTCTCCATTTTGTTGAGGTGATCTGGGTGAAGAGAAATTTTGAGTGAAGCCGTTTTGAGCACAAAAATCTTCAAATGCCTTATTTTCAAATTCGCCACCATGATCACAAGTTGACACGCATTATAGATATGATCCTTTTCAAAGTTTAATTTTGATAGTCCGATAACTAGTTCTAATCTAAATAACTTCTCAAGAGCATGCATGCTTGTGTGTCCAAGTTATTGGTGCCACAACCAAGGATCATTAGAAACTGCAGTAAGACAAGTAAGATTAGGTAGATCAACATCAGTTAAGAAATATATATTATCAATTTGATCTCCTACGATGAAAAAATTTCTTTCTGGATGTTTGATTATGCAACTTGTTGTATTGAAGGAAACTTGAAACCCAGTGTAAATTGTGTTGGAGTCCTTCAACAAGATAAACTTCTACTAGATCACATGATGAGTTGAGGGTGATAGTTCCAACTCCAATTACTTCTCCTTTTGCGTTATCTCTAAATCTTACAAATCCTCCAGTAATGTTTTTAATAGTTTGAAATTTTCTCTCTTTCCACACATGTGTCTAGAGAATCCACTGTTAATTACCCGCATTCCTTTCTTGTAGGCTTTTCTGGTCTGCTCTTACAAAACAAGTAGAATAATTTATTTTTGGTACCCAAGTATTTTTAGGTCCTTGAGGGTTAGGATTAGCAACTTTTGGTCTCCAAATCCATTTTCCAGAAGAAAATTTCCTACATTTAAAATATTTGTGACCAATGTCACCACAAGTATAACAAGAGAAATTAACAGCAGTTTCAGCAGAGTGATAAGGAAAATTAGATATAAATCTGTTGGATCTGTTGAAACTTTGATTAGGAGATCTTCTCATGTTGAAAGCAGTTCTGTTAGATCTGACAGAGCTATGACTATGACATTTTTGGATATTGTTCAGCTGCATTTTTACTTTTTCCAGTTCTTCGGTTAGTAAGTCGACTTCAATCTGACTTGTTTCGAGAAGAATCTGTCAGTCTTTCTTTTCTTGAGCAATCTTATTATATTCATCAATTACTTTCTGTAATTCATCAGTAACCATGTCCAAAGATTCTTGTAAGTCATTACAGTTAGGACAGTTAAAATATCTTACCTCACTTGTTTCACCTAGTGCCATGAAACATATGTTGGCAGTTTCGTCATGATCATCTTCGGATGTTTCTCCTTGATCCCAGGCTTCGAGACTTTTTGGATCTTCATTTCTTCGATTGTTTCTCCTTCTCCGTTCTGGAAAGTTTTGTTCGATATGTTCTGATTTTCCACAGTAGTAGCAACGATCATCATTCCTTTCATTATTCTTAAAATCTTATTAAGGTCTCTGTCTTCTTTGTTTAAGAATTTGTCTCACTCCTCGATTTATGAGAGTCATTCCTTCGTCTTGATATTCATCACCTTCTTCTCCGACAGCAGATGTCTAACTTGTAATCCATTTGAGTGTACCATTCCAAGAGATTTGAGGTCGCAAACAATTTTGCTAAATCTCGAGAATATGTCTTCTACGTTTTCATCTTTGGCCATTTTGAATAATTCATATTAGTTGACTATTGAACTGATCTGAGCTTCTTTTACCTTGGTTGTTCCTTCATAAGTTACTTCTAGTTTGTCGCACATTTCTTTTGCAGTTTCACATGTTGAGATCTTGTCATATTCAACTCCACTCACTGCACAGTTTAACAAACTTATAGCTCTAGCATTAGTTTGAATTACCTCTCGTTGCTCCTTTGTGATATCGAAAGATTTGAGATAAAAGGGCTTATCAGTGCCATCTTTTTCTATCAATCCAGGAATGGACTATGGACCCTTCTTGATCACAATTCATGCTTGATGATCATTTGAAGAGACAGATTTTGAATCTATCTTTCTAGTGGGAGTAATGTTGGCTATTGAAATATGGTGGTCGAGTTGAGGAATGTAGATCTTGAAGTAGAGCACCAAGAATCTGATAGTGTGACATTGGATCTTTGCTCATGTGTGGTTAAACACTTCATCAGTGAGACCTGCTCTGATACCAATTGAAAGTTAAGAAGGGGGTGAATTAAAATTCCTTTAGTCGACTTCCTGGATGGAGCAGTCAACTCACCTGCAGGTTAGTATCACAGTATAAAATAAGAGTAACTGCAGAAAGTAAATTGACACAAAATTTTATACTAGTTCGGAACATCGATGTGGTGCCTACTTCCAGTACCCTTGGATTACAAGGGTTTCCTTAAGAGCTTGTTGAGAACTTGGGTGTTACAAAATGTTACAATTGAGAGCCCTGTCTAATATGCAAATCAGATCTTCTTCTTTGACACAACTTCTACCTGTATAACCTACACTCAAATCTTTCTTTCTCTTTTCTTTTCAATTGTTCACTCAAGTGTGTACACATTTTTATGAGAGATAAAAGAAGATTACAATATAAGTTCAAGTGAAGTGCGTACATCACAACTAAGGCAAGGAAAGGATTATATAGTGTTTGAGAACTGCTCTTGTTAAGGAATAACCCAAGGGTATTTCAAATCAAGGATCCTAGTTGAGTCCTTGATTTCGGCTGGTTGATTCATGTCCATATTAGATATATGCATGAGCTAGCCGATTCTTTCCTTCTTTGGAGATCTTCTTGTGATCTTGTTTCTCTTCCTTCTCTTAAAGATATTTATGTGATCTTGATACTTTGTTGATTTTCCTTCTTTGGAGATCTTCTTATAATCTTAATTTTCTTCCTTCTCTTGAAGATATTTGTGTGATCTTGATACTTTGCTGATTTTCCTTCTTTGGAGATCTTCTTGTAATCTTGATTCTCTTCCTTCCTTGGTGTTCTTCCTTTTTTATTCTCGTGCTTGATTTAGTATATATTTTCTTTGATTGAGTTCCAACAATGGCAGATCTTCTTTGAAAGGCATAGTTAACTTGCAAGATTTGATTTGATTCCTTGAGTTCAGATTGATTTGAATGAATCAATCTTCTCCTTAATTGATGGCTGCTGATTTGATTCTTGATGCATCAATCTATAGGATTTTGTGTATCTAACACAGATACACTAGTCTTGATTTTCCTGCGACACAAGGTAGTTTGTCATTATGCAAAACATTATAAGTTAACAGATAGTTGTTTTTCTAATGACATTGGGTCAACCGACATATCTCTCGTAGATAACAAAGAAGTGGAAATGCAAAAATAAAAAACAAAACCTACGATAGACATAATTGTTAAGATGATAAAGTGTTTGTCCCAAAACAACTAGCAATGAGAGTCGGCAAAGTAAAAAAGAGACAAAGTTCAACAAATCTAAGAAGAATTAATATATTTTCAACAACTCTTGAATAGGTTGGAGGAAGGAGACACAGAGAAGAATCAAATTGATACAAGATTATAGATTTTAGGTTTGTCACAATAATAACAAAAAGAAGGGGCTCCCGTTCTAATTTATTTCTTGTTTTATTTTAGCATTTTTTAGTACCCCTCATTTGTAATTTTATCATAGAGTATGTTATAAACACGATGATGATTTTAGAGTATTTGGTTTCTCCAATTTTTTTATTTTTTACATGCTTGCTAATAGTAGAGGTGTTTGACCTTATTAAGATTTTAAAGGTTATTAGGCCTAGGCCTTTACGTGTATTTATTCTTGGTAAAATTGTATATAATAGCAAACTATTAATTCAAATTAAATGTTATAAATATACTTTGATTTAATTGTACCCTATAGCAAACTATTGCTATTTTCGCCACTCTCTCTGGTGGAATCTCGCTCACCACTCTCGTTTGGTGGCAATCTCGCTCGCCTCTCTCACTTTTATACAAACACAAATGTATAAAATGTGTTTGTGCTTGTATAAAGCGAGAGAAAATTGTATATATACATATATTTTCGTTCCCCTCTCTCCCCTCTCCCAGATCTCGCTCGCCACTCTCCCAAATCTCGCTCGCCACCCTCGCCTCTCTCGCTTATACAAACAAAAACTAAATGTATAAATTGTGCTTCTGTTTGTATAAAGCAAGAGAAAATTGTATATACACATGCAAATACATATATCTTCGTCCTATACACTTATAATTATACAATACAAATATTTCCCTGCCCAGTTTTCTTTTGCCTTTCTCTCTTTCTCATTTTATACATACACAGATTATACAATTGATCTTTTGTATACAACTGTTTTCTTTGGTATATGTATAGCAATTATACAACTGCTTTTTTTGTATATGTATAGCGAATTATACAACTGTTTTTTTGTATATGTATAGCGAATTATACACATATATGTTTGCTATGGAGCGCAATTATGCAAACTTTGTTATAGCATACAAATATGAATTTTGTATTTGTTATATGTGAAAGTTGTTCTTTATTCTTTTTAGGTTCTTTTATTATTAATAAAAGGAAAAAGGTACAAGTACCCCCCTAAACTATGACAGAAATCTCAGAGACACACATTAACTAAACTAAGGTCTTATTACCCCTGAACCCATATTTTTGTAAATTTGTACACCTTTTTTGCTTACATGGCATCCAAATTTTTCTCATGCACCTCAATTGTGTAGAGTCACGGAGTGTTTCCACGTAAGACAAAAGGTGTACAAAATTACAAAAAAAAAATGAATTCAGAGGGTTAATAGGACCTTAGTTTAGTTAAGGTGTGTCTCTGAGATTTCAGTCATAGTCTAGGGGATACTTATGCCTTATCCCTTAATAAAAAGACCACTATGAGTAAAAAAGAATTATATTAAATAGAATTACTTGCAATTACATTGTAAGCAACATGCTTGTGTATGTAATATATCGAATATAATTAATCATTCGTGTAATTTAATTTATTATTATCAATTAATTATTATTTATGATAAATTTATTAAATAAAATTACTTGTAATTACATTTAAATAATGGGATTTATCGAATCAAGTAGTAGTAAGAAAGTGACAAGAAAAATTCAAAATATGGTTAATCACACTAATCTGATTTAAATTATCTAAATGTGAAACCAAGTTTTATTAGGTAAATAATTAATAGTGTCATATACCTTCCAAATTTAATACCAAAACATTTCTATAAATTCCAACCAAATTTTCTCAACATCGTAGAAATTCAGCAAACAAATTTTCGCAAATGACAGCACCAACATCTTGGCGAATTGCACAAAATTTGTGACAAGCCTTTTAATCTGTCACGGATTTTGGAGGTATATGACTAGGGTGAAGTAGATAACCTATATTTCTAATAAGCGACTCGTCGCTTAGAAGAAATACATGACATCTACTCCCACCCGGTCATAGACACCCAAAACCCACGGCTGATCAAAAAGGGCGTCATGTGTTTTGAGCAGTTCGTAGGATATTGGTGTTATCATTTGTGGACATTTTTTAGCACATTTTTTGGTATTGAATGTTGGGCAGTGGGGCGGATCTACGGGTGGGACGATCCCCTTCTGCAAAAAATTACATTGTATATATAAAGTAAATTTTATGTATATATATATGTTGAACCCCATGAAAAATAAATACAGTACAGTGGTAAGTGCCTTTCAAATTGGCCCGTTCAAAGTTCAAACCTCATTGTGAGCATTTTGTTTTTAGCTTCTGTGTATTTTTTCCATGTAATTTCAGGAACAACCACTAGCCTAGCTCAATCTTTCATTATTAATTATTATTATTATTTTATATATATATATATATATAGTAGATCTAATCTCAAAAAAATCAAACCATCCCAAAAAATCAAACCCCACGAGTGAAAATTTCTTAATCTACTATTGGTTGGGCACCGTCAAATTTGCAGCGAAAAGGGACTTGCAGCATGTTAAATTATGAGATGTTACTGAAGAGAATAACCCTACAAATCGCAAATGGATTGAGCAATGATAATGAGATGATACCTAGTGAGGATTATGTATTTGCTTGTAGGGATTTGTTTTATACATTGTGGATTGCGCAATGATGATGAGATTGGGCTGTATTGAAATTTTAGTTTGTCAAATTTTAAATTCAAGTTCATTAAAAGGATTTTATTTGGTGAAATCTTGTGATGATTTTTGTAAGGAGATAAAAAAATTTATTATAATTATACTTAAAACGGTTCATGTTTGATGAAATGTTCTGATGATTTTTCTAAATGGATTGGAAGTTTTTTTTAAAAATAAAAATAATAAAGCATTTATTCATTAAACATAATTAAGAGTCATTACATAATGAGACTCAAAGATTGTTATGATTATATTTGAAAAAAAAGTGTTATTTAGGAATAATATTAAAGGGATAAGGCATAAGTACTCCTTAGACTATGACCGAAAGCCCATAAACACACCTAAATTTAACTAAGATTCTATTACACCTTAACTCATTTTTTTCATATTTTTGTGCACCTTTTGTGATGATGTGGCACCTTCAACCACCCAAGTTTTGAAACTCATGTGTGTAAATATTTTTTTAATTAAAAAATATTTTTAAAAAAAAAAAAAAAATCTTAATTTCCTTTAAAAAAATATTTTTTATTTTTTTATCTTGTATTTAAATTAAGTTAATACACATTTTTTTACCTTGTATCGAAACTATTTTTTTTTACTTACATTATTGTTTTTTCTCTTTTATTTTTCTACTGAGTTTATTTTCTTTGTCTTTCGTTTTGATTTGATTTCAAATGTCTTGTATTTAAAATAAGTTAATTTTGAACGGATATCAAAATAAGTGAGAAAAATCAAATAAAACATAAAAATATTAAAACATTAAAATTAAAGGACACTTTTAAATTATTATTTTTAAATACACATAATTTATTTAAAATAATTAAAAGTGAAAAGATAATAAATAAATTAAAAAAATTAAAGTGAAAAGAAATTAAAATAAATATTTTACAAAGAAAGAAATAAAAATAATTAAATATATATAAGTTTTATTATCAATAAATATGTGTACTAACTAATTATAAAGTTACTAATCAAAAAATGACATGTGTTTAATTTGTGCACTCATCACTTGCGTTCAAGAGAGTGTGCACACTTTTTATAACATGTCAGTGTTTGTGGTGTATTTATTTCATTTTAAATTAGTTTGGGGGGGGGGGGGTAATAGGACTCTAGTTAAGTTTAGGTGTGTCTCTGGGATTTCGGTCATAGTCTAGAAGGGGTTACTTATGCATTATCCTTAATATCAAATGTGCTATTTTCTTTTCCTATTTCTTAGAATACAGTAAAACCTCACTAAATTAATATAGTTTGGACCATGAAATATTATTATTTTGTAGAGGTATTATTTAATCGATAAATTATTATTTATTAATTTAAAGAGTGTTTTGAGATTCAACCTTGTGATGCTAGGATAATAAGAGTTTTCAAGATGTATTATCGCAAAACTTTTATCGTAGAATATTAGAAGGCTTATGAAGTGAGATAAATTGATCCATGAAAGATTAATGTTTTGGATGCTATGAATTTTGCAATGGCGACTTGGACGACAAATAGAATGTTCAGCATGACAATAACAAATTATTTTTGACACTACTGTAAAATTTGTTTGAAGGATGAAATCTCAGAGAATTTGAATGAACCCACTTGTGAAAATATCATTCATGAACTTGAGGTCATAATTAACGATCTCGATTACCGAAATAAAATGGACGTCAATAACCTTTTGGATTACCATGTGAAAATAATACATGTTCAGAGGTCCGGAACTTAGAAGAAATTGTGGATCTCATAAAAGCTAATGTTGATGATGAAGTTGAAGATGATACAATACATTTGAAACCAATTATCAGATCTAGAACTCTTTACAATTTTATGGTACAATTTGAAAAGACAATATCGAAACTTTTGGATGCAAAAAGGAAAGTTATAGATGAACTTCAACTAGATTTAAAGTTTAACAAAAAACAAAACACAATAGAATCACATTTCACTTAATTGTATTAGATATATTTGTACTTTTAAAGAATTATTAATTTATAATTTTAATGGGACCATATATTTATACATGGGTCTTCTAAAAATATATTATCTTATTGAAATAGGTTATTTTTTCCATTGGCCCAAGTTGGAACCAGAAGAAAATATTATTTTAAAGCGATTATTAATTTAATGAGATTTTGTTGTTTTATGTTACTTTGCTATTTTATTTTTTGTGTTTAAATATTTGAAATTTTAGGCAAATCTCACAATATTAATAGCTAATTTTAGAGAAGCCGAAGATAGCTTTACATAAACACTCGGGGTACATAAGTACCCAGCTTTATTGTGATAGAGAAGCCGAAGATAGAAAGAGAGATGCATCTATGGCCATCTATGAGATTAAGGGATTCTTTCAAATTGGGTTACTTGAAGAATCTTGAATGGAACCTCCATAGAATGAACAGTCAGAAGCAACGTGACAACGATCAGAAGCTTTTGGATGAGCCAACCAGCAGTTCTAATAACGGTGGACGAGAAAAATTTGAGCTGTTTTGTAGAGAATTCCTCATGATCCTTTCTTGCTGCTACTGTTGTTTCTGCTGTGGAGGTAATAACCAATAATATGCTTTCTCTTTTCTCTTTGTGATTTATAGGGATTTTACTTTTATAACATTTTTCAATTACCCATATTTAAAATTGATTGTACAAGAGAACTTGAGATTTCAATCTGGGTAGCAATTTCATTGTTACCAATTCATTTGATTTGAGGAGTTATCTGGTGGGATGCTAAACAAACTTCTCATAGATTTAAGGCATATATGTTGTACCAACAAAGTAAAGCAGAAAATAGATTTGAGGCTGTAACAGTTTCTGAGAGGCACTTAGTAACGAAACTTATGCAATCAAATAGGAAGAGGTTATTCCCACATGGATCCTCTCCGCATTATTATTCCCGGATAGTTTCCCCATTGCATCGTTGTAGTGAGCGGGTCTAGTAAACCTGTCCATGGAGGATTTCTCACGCCTAATTAGACATGTTCGTTCCTCTAAACAAGGTGAAAACCTCGCCTAGTCTAAGAAAATGGGGATGTTTCAAGTAAGCTAAGCAAGTACTACACAATTTTTTAGTTAGAACCATATACTCAGAAAGCAGGGAAGTAAATCCAAGTCAATTTTATCTAAAGATACTATTGTTTATCAAAGGTTGGGTTCGTCCTTCCTCTCGTCTTCTCCGCTTCCAGTGTTAAGCATACATTGGCACTCTGTGGTATTGTATACTTTACAAGGGCCTCATTTGCTTAAGTTAAATCGTATAAGCTTTCAGTTCAAAATGTGGTAAAGTCCTTCACTCAAGGGAAGAGCATCATTCTGGACTAGAAATCAACCTTGTATGGTTGTGGCTCAATATACTGAGTCAGGAGGCCCACCTTTTCAAGTGCTATCCATGAAGCTTTGTAATACATGCACAAAAGAAAAGAAAATAATGTATATTTGTTTGCATTTATGTGTAGTTGATTTCCAAAGAATAGGGCATATACCTGCTGCTAGACATTGCTTTAACTTATATTTGCTCTATATGGCATGAGTTCCACTTGTAGCATACAAATCAATGTTCACATAATCAGAAATAAGAATTAAAGTTGCAAAAGCTGCAGTAGGATCCTGTTTAACCTTTCAACAGCAAGTTGAAATAGATGAACGAACTACCATATACTATCTCTAGAGGCACAAGTTTTGTACTTTATAAGCTCATTTATCATTGAGCTCAAATTATGTAGAGCTACTGTAGGAAGTTCTTTCCAGGAAAACCAAATTCTTAGTACAGAATGAGCAAGGATTATATCATTGAAACACAGACAAAAGGGAGACACTGCAAATTGTCAAACTAGTAATATTATTAGGATTGACACTGTAAAGAAACAAAAGTCATCACGAAATTATATTAGCTTTTGCTAGAATTTATAGCGCAAACCTAAGTAGGCAAATATGATCCCAGTTTTTGTTTCCTTCTCTTGTGGAGCTCCAGCAATGATCATGCTGTTTAAGTGGCAGGGTTTGTATTCGAAATTTGATTTAGTTTTGGTGGTTCTATTCAAATACTTTGATATCGTGTCGACGTGATTCTTTGTTGTGCTCTACAGTGGGGAACTTTCTGGTGGATTTGAGATCAAAAGTGATGAAGTGTGAGGGACATGTTCTAACTGAGAGTTTTACAATCAGTTTTAGTCTTGTTTTGATGATACTGATGATTGACGATGTAAGGGATCTGTTTAGGAGCATGTGTCCCCAAGAGGGTGAATCCACTTGGTTGAAATTTTTTATTATTATTTTAATTTATTTATATGTTTAAAAAGCAAAAAATACATATATATTTTCTTGCAATTAATCCTCTTGACAAAGCATGGTCATGTGGGTTCATTACTTAATAAAGATCAAGCGTTGAATTCAACATGTGGTGGTAACTGTAGCCCCCTCAGTTATGATTTTTAATCTGTGTGATTGCAGCTGGATGTTCAAATAGTGACCAATATTCACCCTCAACAACTTCTCCACATCTAACCTTGTTTAGTTTTATACATCTATCTATTTTATTTCAAATTTGTTTTCTTACTCAATTCCAAAGAAGCGTATTCTGAAGTCTTTTTACTTCAAAATTGGATCTTTCAATAAAGTGAATTGAGTTACTCGCTTTCATTACATTTACTAACACATGCAAGTATATTTGTTGAAATTACTTATAGTTTCTTAATTAATCCTAAGTTAATTTTTCTTGAAACATTTTTTGCGTAGTTTGAAATTTCTAGCTTAATTTAGACGCTCTTCTTCATTCATAATTTGTAATAGTTTAGTTTACTTTATTACTCTTTATGTTCTGCTATCTTCTGGTTGTTATGATAATTTTAATTTGTTATTTATAGATAGAGTAAAAATGTTTATATTTTCTTTAAATTCTTCAAATTTTTGCCAATTTCTTTTAAAGATAAAAGAAAGAATCAACTTCAAAATGTCTTCATATTAACATCACAGTATAAAGGGGAAAAAAAGAAAGCAACGGGCAAATCCAACTTGCTGCCTTCCATGCTGTCTGTAAGGTCGACTAACATCGTTTCAAAACTGAACTTGCTTGTGCAAAAACCTAGGTCCTCCACTGTAAATACATGCTATAGGTGTTCTCCAATGATGACTAGGATGTGCCAAAACTGATTAGCAGTTGCAGCAGGCGTTTGGGTTATTAATGGGATAAGGGGGTAGTATGGACCACAGGCGAGTGTGTGAGTGGCATTGAATTAGGTCATGGAGGAAGATGAGAAGAAATAATATGTGGTAATGAGAGTCTACAGGGGTGGCTTCAGGTACAGGGAGGGGTGACATGTTTAGTAGAGGTGGAGTGTGGAGCTGACACTTGAGAGGCAGTGAGTAGCTTCTCTTGGGAATTTTCTCGATTACCTTACCATCAAACTTTCTGGAAATATTTACTTCTATTTTAAGTTTTAGCACCAAAGTAATCTTGAATGTTCTTGAAGTGTACGGGCTAATGTCTGGTTGAATGTTTTTGAATACAGTATCGTCCTTATCCGTGGTAACAATCCATGTTCACTACATGTGGTATAAAGAACAAGCATACTTGTTTCTTTTTTGTTCATATATTTTACTTCTGTTATGTGTCATGTTGTCCCTGGCTGGGTGCTTGACTTATGGTACTTCAAGGATTTTTCCTCACAATCCTTTTGTAGGCATCTCTACGTGTGCGTGTTCTCTTCTTTCTGGTTCTCTATTATCTTCTTTCAGAATATCTAGACAAAGGGTTATTAGTTTAAAATTATTCAATTATTGCAAAGTCACCTCGATTTTGTGTATGTGTCGTATCTTTTAGAATGTCAATGGTTTAAAGAATGCAGTGATATAGGTTATCTGATAAATTTTCTTCATTCTTAACTGTAATAGTGGGCTGCTACTGTTGAGCAGGAATCCTAAGCCTTATTTAACATTGTACCGTTTACCTTCTTTTTTTTTCTTTCAGAAGTTTCTACGTGCATTTATCTCTCTTTCTTGAGTGTTTCGCTTATTGAGATCAGTTCCTCTCAATTGAATGGAATTCCTGCTTTTAGCATGTGGCAGAAAATCTACTTATCTTGTTCAAGATAAATGATTTTATCAGAGTGAGTGTCTGGTTTTCTGAACGTTTAGATAACGACGGAAGACCATTTGTGTTTAGCTTTTCAGGGTGGAATTACTGAAATGGCTTAATCTTAATTTCTCACTAATCTCTGCCTTTTAGTCAGTTTTATCATCTTACGAAATGATATTTTCTACTTTATGTTGTAAACGTTTGTATAGTAAAATATCAAACAATTTATATGAGCTAAGATATATCTTGAATTCTAAATCTTTTAACTGTTTTCTGCCTATTGTAGTAGTATTTTTCTTTGTTTTTATTATTCTTAAAAACAATTATTTCCCATTTGCACATTAATGTTGTGATGCTGTATTTGTGATTATATTTTTTGTTCATGAGTCTTTGTTATCTGATAATTGCGTCTCTCGTGCAGCTTGTGTTGCTGATGAAGACGACTAAAAGGCAGAAAGATATTGGAAGAATCTATTGGAATTAGAAACTGTAAAGAAAATATTATGAGACTTATTGAAAATTGTTTGCTGCAATTTAAGCTCCACAGCTGTGTGCTAACTCAATATTGTTCGTCTGTCTTGAATTATATTGGGGAGTAATTTAACCATAGATTAGGAAATGATTTAGGTTTCATTTAATGGTAGATCTCAACAACTGGAAGTTTGCAATCGTGATAAATTACGTCTTTTGATTTTACTTTGATATTATTAAGGGTCTTCAAATGAAATGTTATCACCCTTATGAATTATCTTTCGAAATCAATAAAATATTTCCGTGGGACTCAACATGGCAAGCAAATCAAAAAGGGAGTTCGGATAGGGTGGGTTTGACCACTGCCAAGCCCAGCCTGCCGGGCGGGGGGTGGACAAATGGTGATGACGGGTTGAAGGAGTAGTGGGGATACATATAGCAAGATGCATTAGGGAAGCAACTAAAATGGTGCTAGGGATTTTGAGGGGTAATTTTAGTATTTATCGAGGAGATTGATGGTGGAATGGAGAAGTTCAAGGAAAAGTGGAAGCAAAGAAGATTGCTTATATACAATTGGTGGAGTGCAAAGACAACGAGGAGAAGTAGACGAATAAGGAAAAGTATAAGTGGCAAAAATGAGGTTTAAGTTACCGGTTACGACGATCAAAACAACAATTTTCGAACGCATGTATGTGGAACTAGGGGATAAAGGCGGATATAAGAATTTGTACAAGCTCGAGAAGGTGTGGGAGAGATAAGTGATAACGCTCAACTACACTTCATCCAATTCTAAGTGTAGGGCGGTCGTTAACAAGTATAAACCCAACTAAGAGTTGGGGTCGATCCCACAAGGAGTGATATAGTTGAGAATTCAATTAAGAAGTAAAATTGTGTTCTAATCGTTTTTAGAGGTAGAAGTTTCGCAACATCAAAGTAAATCACAAAGTTTTGAGAGTTAATATCAAATGGGAGGATTCTGGTAACCAAATTATGACTACTAAAAACTGGAAGTAAATGAGGAGAGAAGGTTTCTTGGGAGTGTGATA
The DNA here is from genome assembly GCA_029582685.1 of Solanum piurae. Taxonomy (NCBI): domain Eukaryota; kingdom Viridiplantae; phylum Streptophyta; class Magnoliopsida; order Solanales; family Solanaceae; genus Solanum; species Solanum piurae. Next base: position 18,503 of record JAJOOO010017747.1, read on the forward strand.
AGTTGAATGCTAATTTTGCATAATGGGTGATTACGAGTTACTCATAGATGTTGAATATAAATGGGCAGGCAAGGTTTTGAGTGCAATAGTCATTTCTCAATCAACTATTAGGATTCAAGTGAGTTCTTTCGAACCTCAACAAGCGAAACACAATCGAACAACCCATTACCTTAATCAATCCACTTTTTCAAGCTAGATTTGCAAGATTGCAATCAAACCCACTTTCTCAAGCTAGACTCGTAACAATGCAATCAAAACAGTCATAAACTAATAATTCGACACTAACACCTCTTTCTCAAGCAAGTATCGAGTTTTAAGCTGGAATTGCATTTGAAACTACAATTCCTTAATTAAAACATGGACAATTAATCGAACCTACTTCAAATCAACAATAAAATCAGTAACTAACAACACCCATTAGCTAATTAACGCATTCAACTACATAATCACACCCCCAAGAATGGGGTTTTAGCCAAACATAGTAAAGAACAAGAAATCATTACCAACGAAGTTTTTCATCAGATTTGACAACGATCCACAAGTCTCCAAATGCTCAAATTAAAGCTAAACATCTCACAATCTCTAAATCCTTGCTCAAAAATGTAAAAACAATGTTCTAGAATGTAAAAGATCAAAAACCCATAAGTGAACAATGTGGAAACTTTTCAGAACTCCTTCTCTTCTTTTGAAAATTATATTTATGCGTTCTCAGAAATTCAGCACGGAGTCCACTCGGCGAAGTAAGTCGGGCTCGCTGAACTGATCGGCGATACGCCGAGTGCTCCTCTTCTTGCCTTTTTGGCGTGTCTTTTCATCCATTTGTTCTGTAACTTTTGGCGAAGTGAGTCGACATCGCCGATCTGGTCAGTGATTTGACGAGTGCTCCTCTTCTCGCCTTCTTAGTGTGGCTTTTCACTACCTCTTTCTGTAACATTTGGTGAGCTAAATCGGCGTGTCACCGAATTGCTTGTTTGACCGCCAAGTTGGTTTTTTCCATGGGCTGGCATGCTTGATCTTTAGGTGAGTTGAATGTCCACTCGGCGACTCGCCGAGTGGCTTTGGCGATACCAACTTTGCTTTCCTTCAACATTTTTAGCTTTTTCACTTCCATTTGCCTCGTAATGTCCTTGCCTTGCTCTTTTGTCTTCATTACTGCATATTAACATTTTAACATCGAGCATAAAATAGGCATTGAGGACACTAATTTCCTGAATATTAAGCCCTAAATGAATCGAAATCCCTGACTCATCAATAAGCCCGAGACCCCGTATCAAATGAAGTGCATCAATGACAAAAACGCAAGGTGTTAGTGGAAGAGATACCCATTAGATGAATATAACAAGCATACTTCCATAAACTATTGAATGAAGAAGGGGCGGAGACAGTGTGTTGGGTGATTTAGAGAACTATTAGAGTTACCAAAATTTTGGATATTGTAAGTGTTTTAAGGTTGAGGAGATTAATCATGCTATATTGGTAGCATTAGTAGGGGAAGAGCGATCGAATCAAATGAGATTTTGGTGGAGTTCTGGAAGAGCACTGATAGGGTAGGTATGGGGTGGTTAACTAGGTTGGTTAATGTCATTTTCAAGACAATAAAAATCCCCGAAGAATGGAGGTGGAGTATGATCGTTCCATTGTTTAAGAACAAGGGTGATATCTAAAAGTGTAACAATTACAGAGGTATCAAATTGGTAAGCCACACTATGCAAATCTAGGAAAAGGTGGTGGGATGAGGGTGAGGAAGGGTGTGTCCATTTTTGAGAATCAATTCGAAATCATGTCGGGATGTTCTACTACTAAAGGCATCCATTTGTGAGTAAACTCCTGGAGAAATATATATTAAAAAAAAGACAATTATGATATTCATTGACTTTGAAAAGAATTACAACAAAGTCCTTCGAAAACTCTTTGAAGCTAGAGGAATACTGGTGGCTTACATTAGGGCGATGAAAGGATTTGTTTGATGAAGCCAAAACTCATGTTAGAACTGTGGGAGGAGACTTATAGCACTTCCTAATGGAAACGAACTTGCACAAGGGATCAACATATAGCACGTTCCTATTTGCCTTGTTGATTGATGAATTAACGCAGTATACTCATGATAAAGTGCATGGTGCATGCTACTTTCAAATGACATAGTACTGATTGATGCGACATGCATCAGAGTTGATAATAGGTTGGAGTTGTGGAGACAAACCTCTGGAATCTAACGGGTTTATGTTGAACAGGATCAAAACATAATAGTTGGAGTGTAAATTCAGTATTGCGCTGCTAGAGACAGAATGAAGTGAAGCCAGACACTCAAGCTATCAGGAAGAGAGATACTTTCAAGATCTTGGGTTCTTAATCCAGGAAAGTGGGGACATTGATGAAAATATCTATGACGCCCCGCCCGTTTGAACGTTAGAATTAACTCGTACTATTAGGATAAGACTAGAAGTCCTTAACATATTAGAAAGGATGTTTTATAAGGTATTTTAATTGCTCAAAGTTCATATGTTAAGTATTGAAGTCAATAAAGTTGCAAAATAAAAGTTAACAAAAGTTTTTGTAAATGTCGTTAAGGAATTCTCTAAAATTTTTGGTAAAATGTTTCATCAATTTTCTCCTAAATATATAAGGAGTCAGAATTCTCATAACCTTTTAAATCGAAGGTTCACGAGTCTAGTTTCCAAGGAACTAAACAGTTTGTCCATACAACTTCAGAATAAAAAATATGCACGTTTTTATGAGACTGCATAAACATATACCTCTAAGCGGGTCTACTTCGTTCCTTAGTCGTTGGACTTTATAAAAGACCACCTTCTTCATATATTTTTTTTCATTAAAAATAGACGAAAACCCAGAAAAAACTCTTAAGCGAGCTTTCAAATACTCCTAGGGTGTTTAGTTTCTCAACTCGAAAGTTTAACGGAACTTGCTCTACGTAGAGAGATCATCATTGTTGTATAATTATCTTGTCGATTTAGGCTTCAGTTATTGTTGATGAAAGGATGAATATTCTTAAGCTTCATATTTCAAAAAAATTGGTTGAGGTAATTTTCTTCTTACAACCCTCCTTCGAGATTCCATGTTATAGTATTATTTTTATAGATTTTTGAGCCATGTGGTGGTGTCTTTGATATTGTGGTTATGGGAAGCCCCTTTATCTTATTTAGTTTAGCTATTATTGTTGTGTATTGGTTTTGAGGTGCTGGAGAGAATAGGGGATCGGTGTGATTTTGATTGGAGTCACATACAATGGTTATTGGATTGAACAACGTAAAGTAAGCCTTGTTATATTTCCTCGGGATCTTGTCTCTCCTTCGAGATGTTGTTGGAATATCTTCATTGGATATTAGTTATTTTTTATTGTTGTTGTTAGCCTCATTTTTATGATTTGGACTTGGCCGTTCACAAGTATGATGTTAGCGCCTTATCAATTAGTTATGACTCATTTTTGCAGCCTTTTTGATTTTTGCATTGTTTGATTACTTCCGATTGGCTAAGCTTCATAGAGACACCTTTTGGGCTTTGGTTGAAAGGTATGTTAAGACTAGAATATCTCTTCTACCATGATCCTGATATCCTAAGCTTGTTATGGCCTATATATAATCAATATATGACTTGTAGCTGTTGGCTACCAGCATATGATGTAATGTCTATCAACAACACTCCACTCCTTGCTTAGTGGCATAGAAAAACATGTTATGATTGTGTTTGGATTGATTATAATTACTTGTTATTGTTGTGATGTTTTATCAGTTGTCGTTTATGGGCTAATTTTGGCATCAACAAACACTGACACTACATGTTTCTTGATCATACAGATTGGTTGTTATATTGTGCCTACGGGTTGGATATATTGTTCCTACGAGTTGGATATATTATTCCTACTAGTCGGGTAAATCGTGCCTATGGGACAGGCAGGGAGTGCCTACAGGGCAACATATGTATATATTGTATCACAGAACCTCAAATTTCATTAATTCATGGCATATGAACATCTAGACAGTTCAGATAAGATTATCATTGGGATCGAGGTAAGGGAGCTAGTATGGGTATTTAGTGATTGTTTGTGCTCGTTGGGACTTATAGTGATTGTGTGATGTTTGTACCTTTCGGGCTTGTGGGGGCCAGGTCAGATTATTGTTGGTTGTGCGTTTATATTGTCCTATTACAGGAAGATAAGGTATTGTACTTGTGTTCCACCCTTACTCTCTCAGTCAATCCTTATATTTCAGTTTTAGTTTTTAGTTGTCTAACCCTCTCGGTACATTATTTTGTACTAATTCCCCTTGCTTGGAGGCGTTGTATTCATGTTTGTAGGTCCTGAGGGGTGACCAAACAGACTTGTCGAGTAGCACAACCGCATATCCAACTGATTGGTTCACTCTCTTTTTTTCTTTTCTTTTTTTTTTTTTTGGGGGGGGGGGGGGGG
>JAJOOO010017748.1:0-38622 GCA_029582685.1 Solanum piurae
CAGAAGTTGAGACATTATTTGTCTTCTTATACAACATATCTTATCTCCCGAATGGATCCGTTGAAGTATATTTTTCAGAAAGCAATGCCGACCGGGAAGTTGGCTAAATGGCAAATGCTTTTGAGTGAGTTTGATATTGTGTATGTGACGCAGAAGGCGATTAAAGCACAAGCCTTAGCCGATCATCTTGCGGAGAACCCAGTTGATGAAGAGTATGAACCGCTCAAGACTTATTTCCCCGATGAAGAAGTTTCGTTTGTGGGTGAAGATATTTCTGAAGCATACCCTGGTTGAAGAGTATTCTTTGGTGACTTCTCTCCCTCTCATGAATGCATTTGTCGTTTAATGTCTTAGCTCTTTAGCTGTTGAAGGTGAAAGTGTATTCTTTGGTGTATGATTTAAATCTGAGATTCGTTAGTTAAGAGTTTGAGTTTTCTTGCTATAAGTTTATTTCATCTTATTGTCGAAAATGCCGGATGAATTTCTTTCTCGTTTTGTTTTGAAATAATTTGATGTTCATTTGGTCTCGACTATGAATGCGTTAGTTATACATACTTGTTCTATTCATTTCACTTTGTCTAGATTATTTGTTGGTCGCATGAGATCTCCCTTAGGATCCAAAATATGTCTGTTGTTTCCTTACTATCTATAGCAATGAACCCCTTTGTCCAATGGAGTAGGTTATTATTACGTCGCTTGTTAATCTCTACTTCTAATGGTCTTTAATCAATTCGCTAAGTTCGTTATAGGCTTCTAATGTTCCCTTGTCTTCTCTTGGGCTTCAAGATTATTATTATTTATTTATTTTTCACTGTTATTTAAAAGTTGTCCTATTTTTTTAATTTTTTTAAATTTAGTTATCCATTTTCACTGTTTTGTCATGTCATTTGAGTTTAGTTTGTTCATTGGTTAATCATTAACATTATTCTGTGCTTATTTTTATTAAAACAATATCTATGTTTCCGTCATATGTTTGGAAAGTATAGAAGGCATTATGTGGTTGCGTATTTACTCACCTTAAATAAATAGTATTTTGGAATTTGTGTTCTTTTTTTTTTTTTTAAAAAAAACAAAATGTTTCCAAGTTTGTTTGTGTCCAAATTTGAAAAGAAATTTCCCTTGCTCGTCCTTCGGTTTGCTTGTTACTAGATGTTTCGGTTTTAGAATATGGTAGTATAACAAAATTTTAGAATATGGTAGCATAATAAATATTAGAATATGATAGTGTATAAATTTTAGAATATGGTAGTATAATGAGTATTAGAATATGGTAGTATAATAAATTTTAGAATATGGTAGTATAATAATTTTTAGAATATGGTAGTTATTAGAATGCGGTAGTATAGACATTTCAGAATATGGTAGCATATAAATTTTGTTCTACTTGAGTGTTTTCTCTTATATTATTCATTACTCTTGCTTACTGATTCTCATTTTCGTGTTTGCATGTGAAATTTGTCCGGATCCTCGCAGACTCTATCATCGCATTTTCCTCTGGGCCACGGAGGCCCATATTTTATTTTATCTGAGTCGGCCAGCCTTAAGAACTGACGAACAGGTCCCGAAACATTGAAGCAGATCGAGAAATTGAAAATTTGGGCTTAAAGAGGCCCACTCTTCTTTAACAAAATTGTATTTTGTTATTTTTGGGGCCTAAGCCCTTGTTATGTTATTTATTATTATCTTATTAGTATTTAGGACAGGTGGAAGACGGGCCTAAGGCCCAAAGAAATAACTTTTATGTTAGTTTAGGATAGGTGCAGATAACTCAAATGGGCCGAAGGCCCAAAACGAAAATGGGCCCAAACACTGGTCCAGACGGACAGAAACCAGATTTGGGCCCAACTCTCTTTCCCTCTCTAATTTACTGTGTTCATTTTACTTATTAGTAATTAGCGTTAATCTTAAGGTTAAACAATTCGAATTCCCGTAAGACGCCCATTGTGTTTTATCAGTTTAACTAAAACCAGTCATCTCTTAACAAGACTTAAAGAAATAATTTTGTTAGATAGCTCATTTAGATAATATTTAAATATTTCCCCTTTTTCCCTTTAAAATAGTTCTAAAGTAGTTCAATTTTGCAATTTAAGTTAAATCAACGAATTTAGCCAAATAGTTAATTACCGGATAACCGCATATTAGCGGGCATTTCGGGCGCTTTCAAACCCTTCCCGAAATGCTAATAAGAACCCCCGAACCCCCTTTAAGTATTTTCAATTGATTTCCTGTTTTAATCTATTGAAAATCAGTTTTCTTAAAAATTAAGTGGCGACTCTTAAAACCACTCTTATTATATTTTCCTAATAAAACAGTTCCTATACTTGGTTCTTAGATAATTTATAAAAGAAGTATTTCAAAAATCAAGTGTTCTAATAGTTTAAACATTTAAGTTATAATTGAGAGTGTTGAAAATAGTGAGTTACTTTAAAGATTTTTCATAATAAACTTCAGTGGGGAAAGAGGGCTGGTTGAAAATAATAAGGGTCTCTCGTAATATTTTTAACTGAAAGAGGGCTGGTTGAAAATAATAAGGGTCTCTCGTAATATTTTTAACACACACCATCGAAGGAAGAATAAGAATTCATACATGTGGACTTATAATCAACGAAATGAATAAAATGACATGTAGATGTCTAATACCCTATGTATCCGAACAAGTGGAATATCAAAATACTAGAATTATGTAAATAATTCAGCTGAGATCCCAAAGTCTTTCATAGAAGGTCTTTCTAGCAAGAGAATAGAAAAATATCACATTTGACATTTTAGGAATTTCCCAGGAGTCGTGCTAAAATGAGGGACGAAACTTAGCCTTAACATACCTTTCCAATGAACGCTCGAATGCCCGCATTTCTTCACGAAAGTTGCTCCTTACGTCCTAAGCTTCGCAAACACTATATATACACAACTTGTACACACCTATAAACAATTCATTATTGAGCTTAAATTGACAAATTTTCCATATGGACCCAACTTGACGAAACGTCTATAGAACTTCGTAAAAACAATCATAAAAGAGTTCCGGGATGATTACCTTATTAAACCAAGTGTAAACATTGAAGAAACAACAATAACTATCAATTTATATCTTCAAAAACTAGCTCCAAATGCAACTAATAGAAGGAGAAAATGATTGTCACATGTAGAGATACCATTTCTAGGCACGGGGGCAACCTTTAATGGTAGAAATCGCTAAAAACTAACCTTCATCATGCAATAACTTCATTAGAACCTTCACTTCAGCTTTCTTTTTTGGTTAGGAAGTGAAAAGAAATGTTTTATGGGTTAAAACGTCGAGTAACCCGACATACCATATATTTTATCCGACCCGGTTCGCAACCCGAATTTTGCATATATATATAAAATATCATTGACTATGAGTAATTTTTTAACAAGAAATCGTAAGGATATCAATACAGTATATATATACTGATTTAGTATCAGTTAAGCAAAATTAATTGCCTTAAGGATACCAATACAATATATGATACTGATTTAGTATCAGTTAAACAAAAATTATCAGCATTAATGAATGGGAATATTGAATGTAATTTATTTTTTTTGAAAGAAGGGGTATTTCTTGAATTATGTTGGATTAGGATATAAACATGTAATTATTTTGAATTTTATAGTGCATTGATATAGTTTTTCTAAAATATAAGTCACCCAAAAAAAAACATACATTGAGGATGCAAAATGCAAATTAGTCTAAATAAGCACTAAAGGCCAAATTTATTAATTTATTTATTGTGATTTGATGAATAGCAATCTAAAGGTGAGGGCGGGAGAGGAGAAAGAGAGATTGGCATCGAAAAATGGCAGGAAAGGAGGAAGAGAGAGTCCAAATTCGGGCTTCTCTTAAAGCTCAGAGTTGCTTCAATAATTATCCGAAATGGAAAGAAAAGGTAAAAATTTAGTTGTACAAATTTTGTCTCATTAATGAATTAAATGTTTGATTAAAGTGGAGTTTGTAGCTCAGAGAAAATTGTTACACAAGAGTCAGAGAAGATCGAAGCCGCCTTCTTTGGAAATTAAGGTTCGCCAACAACCAACCACATAAGGTGATTTCTCTTTCATATTATTATAACTACTATTAGGTCCTAAGGATACTATGACATGATGTAATTGCATTATACAGCGCTTGTGTATTGTCTCGAAAGACCTTTTGTACAATCTCTTTGGATCTATGCATATTTAGCAACAAAAAATAAAAATAGGATACAATAAAAGCAATAGATCCTTATTGGTAATAGATATCAACTAGTTAAGATGAAGGCTTATTCATGATACTTTTTGGTTTCCCACCTGGTGTCTAGAGCCCACATTAGAGCTCCGACTAAATCCGACTCGAGACCTCTGGTTAAGGGTGAAACACTTCCACCAGTGCACCACAATCCATGTTGGTGCTTATTCATGATACTATGCATATAGTAGGGCCCAATGTTACCACTTATCAGGAGTAATTTTAGTTTCTTTAGAGATTTGTATCTCACTTGGAAATGTAGAGAACCTCTAATGTTAGGAAATCTAAAAGTAAAGAATATTTTATTCTATTTTTTTTTAAAGATATTGGAATGAGACGATTCCAGATAGAGTGAAATAAATAGTCAGGATTCATATGCTAAACCACTTAGCTTGAGATTGAGAAAAAGATGGCTTTTCCCGGATGAAATGAAAATTAGATTCATGTAACAGGAGAAAGATTTCCCATTCCTTAGCCGGAAAGATATGTGGCCATGAAAGAGGGATTAAGTGGAACAAAATTGACTGGGTGGTAGAGTCGTGGGGAATAGCTGTTGTTGTGTAGCGCTTGCATATGTGTACCTATGGAATATCTCATGCAATTGCTCAATATTCTTTTTGTTATATCATCCCTCTTTTCTCCCTATGCTATTTGCTAGCTCCTATCTTCTTGATCAAGGCCTCTTGTAAAGTATTTACTATTTACTATCAAACAATTGAGTGAAGAGGAGAAAGACCCAGCTAAGTGGAATGTGATGGCTGATCCATGTGTAACAAAATGTGTTTTGTTTCAATAAAACTTTACGTACAAAGTGGTTATATTGGTTTGACCCGTTGAATGGCCACCGATATGAAAACTGCTGCAACCTTGTTGTTAATGTTTGTCCCTACGTTGTTGTCTTGGAAAAATAATTGAAACAACACTTGAGTTTGTTGTATGTCACTCAACAACAAATAATTTGTAAGTTCTCTCGAGGTGATTTTCCTTCGTACTGATAAGTATAGGCTTGGAGGACAACTATCTTTGAGGGTACTTTTGTCTATCATACTATACGTCTAGTTTGTGTAAGCTCATTGTGGTAAACTGAAAATTTTCTCTTCTCTAGTATGTCTCTTGGTGTCTAGGGGTATCAGAAGACCTTAGCTGAGACAGATATTTTCCAGTGACATGACTCTTCATGAGTTCATTGCATCTGAAATTTATTTTATCCCTACAATTTCTGCTCCTTTTTATGTATATCCAATGGAACCCTATGACTGGACTCCTATTTGTCACATGTTTGTCATTATTAATCAGCTTTTCCCTTAAAAATAAAAGTTCCCTTTGAAAATCTGTACTCTTTCAAAAGCTTGATGTGTTGTCGGTTCTGAATGTGGTAATCAGTTTGCCTCCCAAGTCCCAACTTATCCCACTTTGTGTCTCCAAGAAAAGGTAATTAGTTTGTTCCTTGAACTTATATTAGACTATGTTGTCGCAGGATCTCGTCAAGTCATCTCTAGAGGACATAGTTTCTGATGAAATACAGAAATTTAAGCACTCATATCAGAGTGAGACTTTTGATAATTCTAAATTCTCCCTCGCACTGGATGATGCTATATGGCAATATGATGGCCTTCATGAAGCTTATCAAGGTGATTGTGAGGAAATGCTGCTCGAAATGCAGAGGATTTTCTATGAAGATCTCAGGATGGAAGAAACAAAAGGTGAACGTCTTTTCCATATCATCTGGAATTTGATGCTCCACCTTGTTGATGGATTTTAGAGACCTTAGTTTTCTGAATAGACATAGCCTACTGTATATGAACTCAGGAAAAAAAAAATCTTTATTGAGGAGCTCAAAGACACTCATTTGTCCAAAGTTAGAAGGTGACAGAAAGTCTTGAGTGATAATTTACCAAACAGAACTAGTTATTCTTTTTTAGTTTTATCTTTTCTCGTGAAGGAGGAGGGAGGTTATTTTAGGAATTACATTTCAATTAACCTTCCTTCTGAGTTTTAAATTGTTATGGCTTCTCGCAGAGCAAATTTCAAATGAAACTTGGGAGGATGAAGAAGATGAGTATTTGGCTCGTGCAGTATATGAGCACATGAGCCTCAATGAGAAGGTATGTGGTCCACAATAAAAGCCAAAAGAAAAAAGCAACCTTTTAAATTATCAGTTCAGATTAGTCAAAAAGTTAACGATGTGCATCTTTGATGTTAATTTTTTTGTTAGAAAACCCTTTTAAGTCCCTATTTCACTAAGCAAGGAGTTGAAATTCTTTTCTTGTTTGTTTCATGAGAATGCGAGTCATAGCATGGCATTGGTAGTCTAAATTTTCTATCAACTTCTAATTTGACACATTTTATACCACTGTATACTTCCCCAATAAAAAATAAAATTTCAATGACATTATATCTAATGTGATCCTACCTCGATAACAGAATGTTTGGTCATATAATGACACTAGAGCAAATGAGATGGCTAATTGATTATGCTGTAGTGAATATATTAGGCAGGATTAGTTGGAAGATGGCTAATGGAAGGAAAGTTGGTACTGTTTCATGTGTTTACATTTGTACGTGAATCCTTTGTTGATGATACATATTCACTGATTCATTCAAGTTTTGCCTTTTGGCGTTGTTGTTATATGTTTCAGTTGCACATTCATACATTCAATACAAATTCACACGGTCTGTCAGTTGATAATATGTGATTTTTTTGAATAACTTGATGTTTCCAATAGGCTGGCAAGGAGGTTTGGTGTCCCATCTGCAAGCAAGGAGAGTTGAAAGAGGACTGTCATCATATCTATTGCTCTCCTTGTGGACTCAGGCTCAACAGAGATGACGAGGTTAGTGTTTTTGAATTCCCATGTCTTGCATATTTTTCAGAGTTTCTTAACTTTTTTGTTATTTTTCTAGTGATTAGAGACTTTTCTGAAGGTTTTTAATTTAACACCACCTGCTGCCTGATTTGAGTAAATTACACGCCTTTGTATTTGCTACTTTCTTAGGTTTGAGTTGAAAAATATTTTCCCACCACACAGCCTTGCACTTTTTTGTTTGTAATCTATTATTGTGAAGTGTTGTATGACATTTTGGATATTGGTGCAACATTGAGAACTAGTAAGATAACATTTGAGTTTTATGCGTGTATTTGTCTGCACTCTGCATTACAGGTTAGTTGGTAATTTCTGGAACATATTATAAATATGATTAACAGAGTCGGTTTTTCCAGGTCAATCTAGAGGTGTTACGAAATAGGTTGGATGAAGCTCATTCAGACCATCTTGATCAAGGATGCAGGTTAAAACCGAAATTCTGCGTTGAAACTAGATTTGATCTGACTGCTCTGTACATAACCTGTCAGGGGTGCAGCATGTTTGAGGTTGTAATGTAGCCATTTTGGTGTGCTTCCCTTGATTGTAATGGTTTTATAGTTTCATGTGGATACGCGAGTTGTTATAGGTGATATGTTTGCTGAAGTTGATCAACCAAGTGGTGGGAAACACTATTTATCTTGGTTTTGTGGTTAATCCAACTGATTTTATACAATAACTTTGCATACCTATGTTGCTCTTCTCTTATCACGGTAGTTCCATTTTCTAACTCTAGCAAATAAAGGAACAATCTATTCTAGGCACTTATTAACCTGACGAATAACTGTGATTTTCTTCTTCAGCCTTCATTATATGCTATTCAACTGCTTTTCCTTCACACCACAATCAAGCAAGGTTTTGATGAAATTTATACTCAAGTTTAAGGGAAATTGCAACCACTAAACTTCGAGGTGTCACCTTGGAATTCACTTGCTACTTTTATGTATCAAATGCAAATATATGTATATATATGGTGACATCTCTCTGTAAGGTCACTTGTTATAATGATGTGATTTTTCATGTTATATTTCACTTCTCTATAATAATATTCTACCTTTAACAACAATGACATTCATTATAATAGTACTCTTTGTATGACTCAAATATTTTGCAAGAAATATATTGTAACCCTCTATTATTTTGTTAAAATTGTCGACAAATACATTCCATTTTATTGAAAGTTTAGACAAAAAAAAATTATCAATTCAAACAATAGGGCACTAAGAGATTATAATTTATAAAATAGCCCACAATTATAAAATCCTTACATCAACCTTGATATATTTACAATTTTAAATGTTTATAAAACAACCAATCGGGTGCACTAAATCTCCCACCATGCGCAGGATCTTGGGAAGAGCCCGACCACTAGGGCCTGTTGTAGGCAATCTTGTTTTGTATATAGATCCCTATTATTTCAATTCTTTGTGGTATCATACAATTAATCATCAATTTATTTGTAACGTGTTGAGTCTCTTCCTTTTAATTAAAAAAGAAGTGTTAGTTTCTTCAATTTTTAATTCGTGAAATATGAAATCAGTTGAGATTTTAAATTTAAAAAGTATTTTGTTTGCATTTATAACATAAAAGTAGCAAAAAATAATTTTGTACACTTTTTTTGATAAAAAATGAGATCTAAATGTCAAATGTCACTAAAGATATATAACATCTCACTATAGCAATTAGAAGCCATGAAATCTTGAGACAACACTTCCACTATAGAAAGGTTTGGCTGCATATACTAAAGACAATATATGAAGAAGTTGGAAACAAAACATACGAGCTTTGATTTGAGCACCCGCAAAAATACTATCTTGACAACACTGGATCTTATAAAATCTATAAATCAAGTGATATCTTTTTTCCTCACGTAAAACAAAATTCACATAAATGAAGGGAAATTACATAGGATTTTACATCTTGTAGGATACTCTGCTTTTACAATGCCTCCTTCCATGTTGCATATGGCTAACAACACTGACATCTCTTCCAGCACAAATAGCTGCAGCATAACAGGAAAGGAACCAAAAAAGAATATTGAAGACAAATGATCACATGCAGAGGGTGACCAAATGCACTATAGAAGCACAACATGAATGGAAATAATACTACTCTACACCAACACGTTACTCACAAGCCACAAGTCTCTGGCATTGACATAAATTTACAAAACACAGTGAAAATTCACTTCATCATCACTGCTAGATTTCTATAACCATCTATAGAAATCAATCAAACGCCTCGTGCTGGGGAATGCCAGATATCAGAGGCATAGCAAAGGCGAGCTTGCTTTAGGAAAATTTACCCACCTCTGAAAAACCCAAAAGGGAGCTAAAATTCAGTCTCTAGAAGAGTTCCTCAGAATTGAATTTGTTCCACGCTTCCTGAAAAATATATAACTTGAGAATGAGCTAAAGAGAGTTTTGCAGTCAGAAATAACATAGGCAGAAAAAAGATATTATGATGATAATATTTGCAAAGGTAAAGACAACAACTCAAGATATGCAATTCAGGTAAGAGGATGCACAAACCCTGGCCACTTAAAAATCAACAGATTGGAGAAAGGAGTGAGTAGTCAAAACATATGGATAGTTACAACCCCCCAAAATATGGACTCTCAATAGGTTCACCCAGCCTACACCGACAATAGAACAATAGACTCCTCATTCCTTAGAAAGGAGTAGCTCTCTACCCACTGCTTTACAATAATGTTAATCATGACAGTTGCTGGGAACCTAATACATGTCTTATCCAAGGAAAACACAAAAGAGAACAATTTATGACAGATTTAAAATGCATTGATCACAGTTCAGTACCTTAAGTAGGTCAAAAACCTTCTCGGCAATATATTTTTGTTGAAGGTTGGCACCTTTCTGCTGCACCTTATCAGGATGAATACAAAGGGTTGCTTTTCTATATACTTTTTTGACAGAGACACCCACAATCAAATCGGTCAAGGACACAGGCTGCCAGCCACATTCAGGCCAAAGCACCTAATGAAAAATAAAATAAGAGAAATTCACATCATAAGGAAAAATAAAAGTTGAAGTGACTTTGAGCAACATTACATTATTATTAGGAAGAGCAGAAAGTTCAGATATTTGAGGAAGTATAAGATAGTCAGCAAGTAGATCATAACCGTATCAAAACTAGATCAAAAAAATTATGATTTCCATGAGATTTGAAATTGTAGTCTCTTTTGCTTGTGAATTTCCATTTTAGAAAGTAGAAGATCCATTTTCCTTTTTTACCCATGGTGTTTAAAGTGGGAGGACAGAGGGTACCTATCTCCAAGAAAACATAGGAAGACTATGATTAGCAACCAAACAGAAAATAGACACAGTGAGCTGTTTGTGAGTTTTAACTTTGGCTCCTAGAATTTCTCTTTTGGAAGAAACAGCAGTATTCCTTCAGGTGGCAGAGGGTTTATTGGGAAGGGATTATTCTGAACAGAATATTCACAAATTATGTTTGGAAAACGAACGCACATATTGCAAAGTCGATAGAAGTGCACGCAGATTTCCCTCTTTTCCAGCAGCCCATCGCTTGATCTCAAAATCTAATGTTTCGGAAATTCTCTGCAACAATTAGTAAACCAATAAGATTAAGGAATAAACAGAAAAAGTCATAGAAGCAAAGGATGATGATACAAATATAACTTAAAAAGAACAGAAGAAAAAGCAAGCTCATCTATCTATAGCAACGCGAGTTCAACCATGAAACCAGCAAAACTTGGCTCATGTCTATTCACTAAAAATGTCACATGTTCAAAGGCAAGGAATCAGAGAGCAATATAAGTTTCCTCGCACTAAATATTGTTGTACCCAATATATAAGTATGGCTACTTAGGTTTCGCATACTAACACAATCAATCAACTACAACTCACTCCAAATTAGTTGAGTTAGCTATATGAATTATTTGTGTTGATTCTTGCTCTATTTGTCTTTTTCATCCCAAACTAAAAATATTATAAGGCAATACATGAGTGTGCTTCATGCAGCAACTAAATTCTCCAGATAGTCAGTTGCGGATTATAATGCCTGCATTACTAGGATTTTCAGTAATTGGTTCAACATTTGGTTATGAATAGTAGCTTAGCTGTTTAGTCACCTTACATGTACGTATTATTCTATAGAGGCTTTGAAGCTGGTGTCTTACACATGACATTAGCAAGGTAAACTACTTTGATTCTCAACTCGCGGGAAAACAGAACAAGAAAGGTTGTACGTACCAGAGGCTAAGGAAATAGATCCATCAAAAAGCAAAAAAGATGTGTAACCCTAGAACAAGTTCACAGGAATTCTCTAAAACTAAAAATCACCCTGTATCTCAGACTTATCCTTGCACGAATGTCCAGTCTTTAACCAGAGGAAAAGGACTCTTAACAGACACCATACTCCTATTGTAAGCATAGAAACTATCCAAATGTTGGTATCACCTACACAAATTATTTGCTTCCATTACATCTGTTCTTAGCTAGTCTTCATTGGTTAGAGAGATTACAAGTCTATATAAACAACTACTCACCATGTGATTTTAGGTGTACCTCATCATCATATTTATCTTTCCATATTCAATCATTATATTATTATTTTTATGACAAGGGAAACCCGCAGGGGTGCGCACAGGGTAAAACCCACGCTCCTATGCAATAGCTCGCAAACCAAATAGGCGAGGTAACCCGCACTAGGCAAGCCCGGTGCGACGAGCGACCCAGAAGGCAAACCTCTTGCTTTCGCTGGCAAGGGGTTTCGAACTTGAGACCTCCAATTGAACATGACAAATCATTTCTTGCGAACTTCTTTCTTTTATCCTTTGTGTGCTACCTGCACCATCTATCAAATGCTTTTTTAATCTTGTCCAATGTTATATCCACATAGACGTTTGATTTCCACTACATTCATTTTGTGGACAGTGTTGTTAAAGGCTTGTTTAAACCGTCAAATCTTAGTTTGCTTCGCCTGAGCGGTTTGGTATATGTCAAGGTGCTAAGGCATGTTCACCTTTATCAGTTTATTGATGGGTCCTGTCTTTAAGGGAACTATACAACATATATATAGCTTAATTATAGTGTTTCTATCCTCGTCGAAACAATTATTATTTGTGTTTACAATTACATTTTCTTGCATTACATTTCTATTTTCATTTTTTCTTTATTGTGATTTTTTCCTCTCAAGTCCATGCTTCAATTTGGCTTTGCGCTTAAAGCTCTAACAAGCTTTTGCCTTTCTTGGCACTCTACAACTTTGACTACTATGTTTGTGGGTATGTTGAGCATTAAAGGCCCAATGTTCACTGTCTAGCATTTCTAGTTTCACAATTGTTCAATTGAACTTGCCTCTCAATTGTCAAATATCTCCATATCTTTTTTTGAAACTGGCAATGTCGTATTCCTCGGCATTTAGGTATGCTGGAGACCTCCAAAAATATCTCCATATCATATATAGTACTATTTAACATTCCTTTTTGATGAAGTAATTTCATAAAATGGCATCAAAGTACTACACAACATTCCACAAATGCAGTCATCCTATTTCAATTCAATGTGATACTTCTTCAACTATTAAGTCATTCTCTTGCACCTCCTCAAGCCTAGAAGTGTCTATTAGTTACTACAATCATATATAGTGTCATTTCACACATTCAAACTTACGTGAAACTTATACAAAGTTTAAGGCAGTTTCAATGAAATGGTTAAATTGGAAACAGAGGGATGCAAAAACATCTGTCTTGTTAATATCAAGAATGAACTACAGACATAATATCATAAACTAGTCATTGAAAAATAACTCTCATACAATTCTTGATAAGCACAAAATATTAAAAGAATAAGGAACTCGAGAAAATGACAAAAATGGTTATGTTGAGGGTAGGTTCAAAATGGTCATTAAATATACTCCCTGAGCAGTTTTGTCCTCAAGTAAAAGTGAGTACTTTTGGTCATCATCAAATATTTAACAAACTCCAGTTTCAAGATTGAAATTGTTTGATTTAACAGGAATTGTGGAAAAAATGATTTAACATGAACTTGCATTTGAGGTGTAGTTTTCGTCTTTTTTTTTTCTATTTCCAGAGTATGGTGCAACTTTTTAGGTGCAGTTTCTGCTACTTTACATCTGTTTTTTGGTATGATGCAATTTTTTGTGTTCTCATTTCTTGGATTTGACGGGACTTTCCCGATATTTCTGGTTAAATATATTTTGATACAACAACATACCCATTGTAATCCCACGAGTGGGTTCTGGGAAGGGTAGGATGTACGCAAACCTTACCTCTACCTTTGCGGGATAGGGAGGTTGTTTCCGACAGACCCTGGACTCAAAAGAAATATAACTGATGCTGGAAACTAAGAAAGAAAAAGAGACAACAAAATAGCATATGTACAAAACAAGTGTAGCAACAAATATTGTTATATCAATACACACTAGGGAACAAATATTATATAAAAATACAACTTGATAATTGTAGCAAGAATATGAAGATGTATGATTGAGATCTCATTAAAAGGAAATGAGTTGTTAGACGTAGTAACCAATCGAGTTGTTTTACAACTAGAAATTAATGAAGGATATACTTGGTAAATATGTATTTCTAGTAGGAATACTTGTATTTGAAAAAATAACTTTTTGCTTCTACTTTTTTCAAGAAACAAGATTTTTTAGCTTCTTCCCAACCGTAGAGAAACTGTTTTTGCTTCTACTTAAAAGCAGTTTTACTTATTGGTCGAACACCTCAAATTTCCAAAAAAAAAGTGTTTTTGGCCTCCAAATCACTTAGCCAAAAAGGCTCTATGTCACGATGTAGTCAGGCTCGCTTGAGAAGTGTTTAAACCTTGAAATTAGGAGCAAGATATACTAACCGCTTTGCCTCACTTTGGCAGCATTTGAGTTGGACCAGATCTAGAACTGTTCTCAACAGTTTGTGTAGCCATAAATCCTATTGTATTCATTGAGATCTGTTGACTTTGTATACCATTCCGTTGTAAATATACGATCATATCATAGATCCATTGGGGTCTTGAAATTATATAAATATGATAAGAATGTAGGCACCAAGGCAGTAAGGCCCTTGCCTCATTGTTCATTGGCTCTATCTTGAAGAGAGCAGCACTAAACAATAAATCTTTCATCTAGTGATAACTTCTTCAATTACATTAATCGTATAATTGATGTTTCAGCTTTTAGCAATTATTCTCCAACTACACATATTTCATTTGTGCCTTTCTTTGTTAAAGCACGTATTTTATTTGTGCTTTGGGCATAAAGTCCCATCCTCGGTGCATCTTACACTTTTCTGCCTTTGATAACACTGCTATGAGAGGCAGAGCGAGTATATCGGCTGCAACTGAATTCCAAATTATAGATTTTGCAAATTATTTATCAAAACAAAACTTACATGTCTTTCTTCCTGATCCCTCTGCACTTGAAGGTCGCGCTGATTCTTGTCAGCCAAAGCTTTAGCCTGAGCACATACATAACAACTATGAAGAAATACATAGAACCTATTGTGCAAACAGCCAAATACTAATATACTACATGCTAAAAGCTGTAATCAGAAAATTGTACTGAATATTCAATGACCAGAAGGAAAGATATCATTTGTCAGGACGCATACCGCACGCTCCTGAGTACGTTGATGGCGGTCTAGTCTTGCTCTTCTTCTTTCTTCAGTTTCCCCTTCAACATCTTGGAATTCCCCAGATGATGCAGAAGCTGGTGAAGTTCAACAGTACATAGTAAAGCCGCGAGAAACAGCTTAAAACCAAATCAGATACATAATGTTTAGTCATGAAGACACAAAAGAAAGTACCTCCAAAAATAGAAGAAAGATCATCCACGAAACTAGTCGTGGAAGATGCTTTCCTCATGTTGGAGGAGGCTACACCAGCTGTTGATTTTGGCCCTTCAGATCCTGCCTTATTCTGAAACTGCGAATCAAATATGTTGTCCTGAAATGGAACGAACAAAGTAAAAAGTTGGCAAGAATGAGCGACAAATATATATCAGTGCTTATAAAAAACAATTAACAAAATAATGAACAGTACTGTTGCAAGAACAATAGGCTATATCTTAATGGTGTTCGCTACTCACAGGAGTACTTGTTCTCGTCTTTGGTGCACTACTGGCTCTACCCATACTAAAAAAAGATTCAAGATCATTATCATTCCTTTGTTGGTTTATCCTTGCAGAAGCAGCTGCCCTTTCTCGAGCCTCTGCAGCTGCCCTTTCTCGAGCTTCTGCAGCTGCCCTTTCTACTGTTGCTCGTTCTGCTCGTCTTCGTGCCTCAGAATCAGCCTTCATGGCAGAAGCTTTTTCACGTGCTTCTTTTTCCCTTGCTTCTGCAGCTGCCTTTTCAGCTCTTTCCTGAGCTTCTGCTTGTGCTCTCTGAACTGCAGCCTTTTCAGCCCGTCCTCGAGCTTCAGCTGCAGCCTTCTCCACAGCAGATCTTTCTGCTTTTAGACGGGTTTCAGCAGCAGCTCTGTCACGTGCCCCAGCTGCTGCTCTTTCACGTGCTTCCCTAGTAGCCCTTTCTACCGCTTGCCGAGCCCTTTCTTTTTCAAGCTCCCTGGCTCTCTCCCTTTCTCTCTCAAGCTTCTTTTGTGCTCTTTCTTCCTCTTCCTTCTCCCACTGTCGCCTCTCATTTTCTAGTCTCTCCTGGTTTTCTCGAAACTCTCTTTCCTGCACTTCATTTATTGCTTGTTCATCCCTTTCCAGATGTACAGCTTCCTTACTCTTAGCAGACTTTGCATATTCTCTTTCTCGGACCTCCTTAGCATGTCTAAATTTGGCCTCAGCTCTATCCATAACCTCCTTCATTGCAGCTGCTGATGCAGCAGCAACAGAGTTTCCATTCATCTCTTCTCCAGAAAGAGCATCAGCATTTCCATCAATACTACTCTTAGACCAACCCCTGGCAAAATCCTCAAGTTCATCCAACTGTGAGACTGGAGGGCTTTTAACTGCAGGACGAACCGGCTTAGGACTCTGAGAATACTGGTAGTGATTAGGGGAAGAGGAGTAACCCTCACCCTTCCTTGCATTTGAAGAGGAAAAACTTGCCTCTGACTTTGAACTGCGCCGTGGTATTGGAGGCGGTGGTCGTGATGGAGGTGGAGCACTTGTAGGTTGTGTAAAAAGAGGAATCTCTGATACAGTAAGCCATATATCTTCAGAAGCCTGTACTTGATCCTCTGATCTTGGGGATGTATCCACTTGGAAGTTTGTTTCGTGAAGATCATTATCTGCATATGGAGGAGGAGCAGTTTCACCCAAAGATCTCAGAGGATCTTCTGAAGGCATGTTAAAATGAGGAGACTCTTGAAAACTATCCCCAGGCACTTTTTTCTGCGAGTGACTTTCAGAATATCTAAATGGCGATGTCTCAATATTTTCTCTTGAGGTAGAGTTATGTGCATCACTCCTTCCTGCTCCAGCCTTTGATGGGCTTCTGCCGTTCCCTCCTGTCTTCTTCTCAGGGGAAAGTGGACGAACAGGCTTATCAAACCCACTAAGTGGATCTAGATCATCAAACACCCCTCCACTAACTGATGAAGCACCAGTTTTCGCCATTCCAGATTTACCAAGCTTACCAATCTCTTCCAGTGGATCTGAAAACTCCCCGGGAGAAGAATTTGCTGGCACCGAGGTCGACTCTAGCACGACAAAAGGATCATCCAGCATACTAGAGCTTTTATTTGAATCTCCAGCTGGTTTGGAGGGATAAGTTGAATCTGTAAATGACCTGTGGTAAAAGCACCGCTTTTATCATAACCGAATCAAAATGTAATACAACAGAGTTAAAGCAATATAATTCCTGCATTAGGAGTACATAGGATTTAATCTAATCAGTAACTCTAATTAGCAAATGATATGCAAATATTAAATTTTCTCCTCATGCCAGATACAGTTTATTTATTGCGGTCCAGTTTGGTAACCTCCCTG
This sequence comes from Solanum piurae, assembly GCA_029582685.1. NCBI lineage: Eukaryota > Viridiplantae > Streptophyta > Magnoliopsida > Solanales > Solanaceae > Solanum > Solanum piurae. The sequence goes on from JAJOOO010017748.1 coordinate 17,047, forward strand.
CTCAATCTTGTTTTCATCTTACACATACCACTTACAGTGAACAATTGAATCATCAGTTTCCAGTCAACTCTGGTAACATGAAAGAGAAGCATGAACAATGAAAATTTAATTAATTAAATGAAGAAATGTCTTTTGAACAAGACATCCAAACTACTAAATGAATTCAGTTGAACCACTAATCGCCCCAGCTGACAGGACTTCAACACCTCCACCACAGAAATTGCATTTTTGCACTTATCTGTTGGAGGTGACTAGAGCTGGCAATTTCAGCCCATTAATCCACATTTAGTGAAGTGGATCACTTATATTTCAGTTGGGTAAATATGGGCTTCCGTCTATTTTTAACACATACAAATATGGACAAAGTATCCATATTTTACTAGAAAACCAACTCAAAAATTTCATTCTAATGTGCATATGTTGTTTGCATATACAAGATGCTACAATAACCTTACATTATGAAACGAATTTCCATACTTCTCCTTGCAAATTTTCACAATTCCCCTCAGAGGAAAAGATCTATTTGCTCTTTTCCATTTCTGATTTTCTTTTGAACTTTTTATAACAAAATAAAAAAGAATATTTTTCTTATCCCCTATCTCTTCCCTTCTCTAGTTGCCAAACGAAGCAAACTCTAAATAAAGACAGAATGAAGTCACTTCAACTTATAACATTTTTGGTCTCTCAATTATTGATAAATACTGATGTTAATCCCTATGATATCTGGCGAAACATATTAAAAACTTTCTTGAAGGATTTAAAAAGTTTTAAAGAGTTCATATGTTATTTTCACTTTTATAAGATCCTTAAAACTTTATTCCTTATTGATAAAATCCAAAGATATAATTTCCAATCCAAACACATAAAATTAAATGGGAAACAAAACACCATAAATTTAACAAAGAGCAATTTTATTGTACTTTCTAACATACAAACTTGAATTGATCATAGCTGCATAAATACAAATTTCAAGATCTTCAGCTATTTACAAAACTTCAAGAACTTCTACTATTACAAAACTTCAAGAGCATGTATTAATCCACTAAAGAGGGAAAAAGAAACAAAAAAGTAATGTATTTAGTTCCAACATAATCCATTTTACCAGATTTGCAACGAAACTAATAAAGCTTCAAAATTAACAACGTGAAAACTGCAAAAGAAAAAGAAAAAAAAAAAGAACTGGTGCAATTAGTTATTTAGTTCTATCAGAGTAACAACATAATACTCAAAAATATGAAACATTATTAAAACAAAGAAAGATTTTTCGCTTTAGGAGATTAAAGTGAGTTAGGACCAATTTTTTACCCATATTCATATGGGTGGATTGTAATCCAATACATTTTAGCTCGAATCATTTTCAATCCGCCCAAATCTGATCAAATCCGCTCATTTTGTCACAACAAGTGGTGACAATGTTTCACCCAACCAACATTTGGAAAATCAGGAGCATACCCCGATAAATGGAAATTACTCCATATATTATCAAAAAAGTTTACGAAGGTTTCAATTTTCAAAGACTATATTAATGTGTGAGAGATTCCAAAATTCCATGCCAACCAATTCTTTATATAAAATACGACAAGGTTACCATGTTAGCCCTCTAAAGCAGTATTTACACCCTTAAAGTGGTATGCATGTACCAGAGAAAGCAGATGACCTAATTATGTTTTCCATCTAGAGCAGTACACAATTTTTCTCTTTTGTATGAATGTAGAGAAGAAAAAGTATTCGGACTTCAACTCCAAAACTCTCTCCATACCTCCAATACAAAGGGGCAATAAGTAGATAAGATACAGAACCATTTTCGAACTGCCAATCATAATAAGTAAGCAGTATACAAACAATCATCATTACATAATCAATACTCTCTAATACATGTTTATCTATGCAAATCCTTAGCTACGTCACTTGAATTAGGAAAAAACTTAAATACAGAGAAGCAAACTATTACCAGAAACAATTCCTCAAATAGAAATATGTTTTAATCCAGAATGAACACATTGCTAATTTCATCTTATAGCTCTAGTAATTCAGCAATACATTTAATAACTCTGAGGAGTATACTAAGTTCTACACATTAATGGGCCCATATAGCTTTCTAATTCTACGATATCTAGCAATAAATTCAAATAATCAAATTTTGAACCACTGATCTCCAGCCAAGTAAGATTTTCATAAGAAGTGCTTGCAAATGTTTTTCTTGCAACTGAATGAAATTCTGTTTTTGTTAATGACCAGGCAAACCCCCATGCTGATCCACTTAAATACAAAACTTAGGTACAACAGCAAAGATCACATTTGTTATTAATTTCTAATTACACCAACTATACAATCTGATAGGGAAGGAGCTCCGAAAGAAGATATGTCAAAATACCTGCTACTGGTGCCAGTTCCAAAGCCAGCTAGTAAATCATCGAACTTAGTGGAACCAGCACTACTCTTTGGTTGTGCCACCTTCTCATTCCTCCCGAAATTCCCCAAGAGATCATCAAAATGAGTGTTTTGCTGGGGCAGGGAAGTCATTGTAGCAAAAACATCGTCCTCAAATCTCAGTGTAGATGAAGAAGATAGGGATTTGCTCTTTACTCCTGGTAAGCCGTCGAATATATCGTCGTCGTAGACTGGCTTGTCATAGACAGGGAAGGAGGAGGTCTTGATGTTGTCATCATTGTTCTTATTGGTCTTGCCGGAGATGAAAATAGAATCGTAATTGAAATCGGCAGAGTTATTGGTATTGGTGTATTTAGGAGGGCCACCGAAGACATCGTTGAATAACATAGCATCAAGATCAGAAGAAGAGGTTGATCGGACGTCGGATCTCATTGGTGCGGATTTTCCTGCGTGCCGAAAACCCAAGTCTCGAGCTAACACATCGAGGTCATCCATTGGTAAATACAGATCTGATTCTGACCCAATACTGCCCTTCAAAACAGGCCAATTGCCGCCGGATGGATCTGACTTGGTTAGGGTTCTGTCTTTCTTGCTTCTTCTTGCTATGGCTCTTCCTCTTCCTCCACCTCCGGCCCTGTGATTCCCTTTTCCCCCTCTCTCCTCTCTTTCATTTCTTTCTTTCTTCCTTTCTTTTATTTCACTCATGGAAACACCCTTCATCTTTCCTAAAATTTATACTCTCTCCCAAATCGACTATTTTTTACCAAATCTTTTACTAATAACTACTACTTTTTACTTTTCCGTCTATTCTGTTCTATCTATATTTATTGACGTAAAAATTACTAAGAAGTTAGTAGATTATTTCAACTTTCACTTTATGTCACTATGAGGATGTCACGACTCAATTTAGGGACCATGACCGGTGCTTAGGAGCTAGTTCAAGCAAGCCTCATCCATATTCTATCGAAAATCGAATAGAGTTTCTCCTGTTTTTAGGTCTATCTACTCTTTTCCTATCTCAGAATTCAACAACACAGCTAACCAACATTGCCAAAACAATACACATTTTTTGACAATAATCTATTTGTGATGTACTAATTCTAAATCCATCATCAAATATGAAAAGAAGTCTAATACTAGTCACACAACAATAATAATGAAATAATACTAATGACTCTAATAAAGGAAATTACTAATGGAGCGACACTAAGAGTTTCAAAAAAAAGAGACAATAGCAATTCAATAAACTTTTTGTCATGTGGAGCAATGTGGGACCCACCAGAAACTGACAATTCACACGCTCTAATTAATGAAATCCTCGCCAACGTCATATGTGTTCTCTAAAAAATATTTAGCAGGGGTGAGACACAAGTTTAGTGAGTAAATCATAGCTGTTTTTAATGGGGAAAAGTCAGAAACATGTTAATCATAACCATAAAATATCATGAAATAAATGCCCCTATTTTGAAAAATAATCAACTTTGTTTGTTTCATGTAAGCGAAAATCAATTTAACAATTTAGTAATAAACTTAGTATCACACCTCGAGCCTACACTCTAGACAAGACCGGCACTCGAGAATCATTTATGGTCCCCAAGTGAACCATTGGCCTGACTAACTACTTAGCACGGAGATTTACTCAAGCAATGATAGGCTCAAAACAAAATTGAATCAGTTAAACTCAAATACTCATCTCATAAAATCTGGAAAATACTCAATAACAATATTATAGTTTATAAAACAACTCAAAGAGAGTAAATACTGATAGACACCTCGACTTTGTTTATCTATGAAGCATATACTATTAAAGAAGGATGTCGGGACAAGATCCATGACATTCCTCCGGAATACAAGGAGGCTTACCAAAAGTTATCTAGAGTGTAGAGTGATCTCAACGAAGCGCCTGTTGATGATCATTAACACTTGTATCTGCATCATAAAAAGATGTAGGTCAAATGACATCAGTACATTGAATGTACGAGTATGTATTATAGCCGAAGTGAAACAACCGAAAGAAAGGACTACAATAGATAAATATATACTCAAGCTGAATGTGAAGAAATAAAGGAGTTAAATCATTTAAATCTTTACAAAATACTTACTCATCTCTGAACTCAACATAATAAGTGATATATTAAAATACATTTTTACTCTATTAAGAGATTCTTTAACCGACAACCATCACTATGAGCTATGTGATGATAGAATGTCTCATCCAAGCTGTCATAATTGTCCTATACCATATCGGGGTATAGAACCTCTCAACTAAGTGGATCCACTAAGGAATAAGGATTCATATAAAAAGTATGATCCTTTACCCATTTTGGCGGACATGATTTATGAGGATTTTGAGTTGTCTGAACTCATCCCCATATTGATGCTCAATACTAGTATACTACTACTCCCAAAATATGTACTCAATGCTCAAATGTATAAAATATACTCTTTCTCTGTTTTGAGGTAATTACTCAAAATATCCTCTTATAAGAGGTAACTGTTCTGAAATATCTATGAACTCATAACTCATTTAGAAATCAAAGTTTATCTTTTCTCAATGTAATAAAAATATACATTTGAGACTTCTTAGTTCTCTTATACTCTTTCTCAAATCATTTTTCAAACTCTTTCTCAAAATTCCTCTTTACTTTCTCATAACTCAGTTTAAAACAATTATATTTGTTTAAAAGATTCTCAATAAGAACTCAATGAATACTCAAGGATAAGGTTCATGTTGAAAATAGTCATGAACAATCAACTCAATAAATCTCAATACACAACATACAACAGTCCAATGATTAGGAATAGAAATTGAATAATCATGAACTCAAGAACTTAGAACTCAACATCAACTCATCTCAAGAATACTCAAATCTACGGATAGAACCCTAGATTACTCTTTTACTGATTTAAAAGTAGATGTAGGGTGTGAGGATGAACTAGTTTAATACTATGATGGCCTTACATACTTGGGAAAATAAGATGCTTGGCGAAATTAATGGGAACTTGAAGAACGCTAGAAAACTAGTTGTTTCTCCTCTTGAAACCTTACTCTAATGATTTGAAATGTTAAAGAACGTAAAAATGATGTTTAACAAGACCCTTAACTAGGTGTAAAAGGGTTGTAATTTAGGCTAAGGAGGGATGAAAAAAAGTTTGAAATACCCTTAATTAATAGAAAATGCAAAACCCCAGGCGCGTCTAACGGAGGTCCTGACGGCCCATCGCGAGTGAGACAGTTTGTCACAGTCAGGCCGTCATCAAGATTTGAAACATATGTCCAACTCCTGTTGGCGCGAAGCTACTGATGACTTCCCGTTACCAAGTTGACTGCCCATCACCTGTCATAATCAAAAACACTTGAAATTCTACATGTGTGACGGGCCAGCTGACTGCCCGTCAAGAGGTTGACCACTGTCAGGGCTGCCGTCAGTTTTTTTTTTAATTTGACAGTCTGTGGTAAAATGGACATGACTTTTTAACTCTAACTCTAAATGAGACAAACTCGGTGGCATTGGAAAGAAGACTCAAAGTCATTCAATTTGGTAGGTCATGGTACACCTAATTCATTATGTGCTGGGAGATATGATTGTTTTAAGTCGACCTAAGTAGAATCTTATGTCCAAACTTAATTGGTAAGGAAGCTTTCAACTCAACTTTGTGCTAGGGGATTCATGTGACCTTAATTCATATCCAAATCCATTCCAACACTAAAGAGTTTACCTTTACAAATATGAGCAATTTAAGTATCACCATATAAGACTTCACATGAAAATAAAATATGGTTCGAGCCTTAGCTTAGAAATTTTTGGGGTGTTACAATGTCTTCCCCTTTGAATCATTCATCCTCGAATGATGGATGAACTGATCATGAACAGGGTAGGGAAATGTTTAACAACACAATTTAATGTAAAATACACATATAACTCATTAACTCAAAACACTGAAGGATTGACTGAATTGAATGAGTACTTTTGGAAGAGTTAATACATTGGACTAGAACTAAATCAGAGGAAAAAAGATGAAGATATCTAGTCTTCATATCCTCCTCAGCCTCCCAAGTTGCCTCCTCAACAAACTGGTTTCTCCATAAGACCTGGACTAATGCAGCCTCTTTGATTTTCAACTTGCAAACCCGACGATCAAGAATCTTAACAGGAATCTCATCATAAGATAGGTTGTCCTGGATACCAATATTCTCGGTAGGCACAATAAGTGAAGGATCACCCAAGAACTTCTTTAGCATATATATGTGAAATAGTGGATGGACTGATGATAACTCTGACGGTAGCTCCAATTCATAAGCTACATTACCAACTCTCTTGAATATCTTGTAAGGACCAATGTATCAAGGGTTTAACTTCCCTTTCTTACCAAATCTCATAGCACCCTTCATGGGTGAAACTTTCAGATACTCTCATTCATCAACTTCAAACTCCATATCTTTTCTTCTAACAATTGTATATGATTTCTAACGACTTTGTGTTGTTTTCAACCTCTCTTGAATTATCTTCACCTTCTCCATGGATTGATGAACTACATCTGGCCCTATCAACTCAGCTTCACCAACCTCAAATCAACCAATAGGAGATCTACATTTTTGCCCATAAAGAGCCTCATACGAAGCCATCTAAATGGTAGAGCGATGCAAACTCAATAAGAGGAAAGTGGTCATCCCAATTCTCTTTGAAGTCTAACACACATGCTCTAAACATATCCTCTAAGGTCTGAATAGAGTGCTTTGCTTGAACATTTGTCTGAGGATGAAAAGCAGTACTAAGGTTTACCTTTGAACCCAAACCTTTCTGAAATGACTTCCAAAACTGAGCGGTAAATTGAGCACCTCTATCCTATATGATGGACAATGGAACTCCATAAAGTTGAACTATCTCACAAATGTACAAACAAACATACTTCTCTACTGAATAATAGTCTTTACCAGTAAGAAATGGGATGATTTAGTCATTCGATCTACAATCACCCAAATTGAATCATGTTGCCTACGAGATCACGACAAGCAAGTAATGAGGTCCATATTAATCATTTCCCACTTCCATTTCAAAAGAACTATATTCTGAGCCACACCATACCACTGATGATCTAGTCCTTGTTAACCAACCTAATTTTCCACAACCTGAGTCAACATTTTAATATCATTCCTGAACTCAACATTGGTTACATCTCCTTGAATGGGTTGCACTTCTGGTGCATTGAGAGCTTCTTGACCTTGAGGAATAGCATTCCTCCTAGTAGGACATCCTCGAACAACTCTTCGTGGAGGCATGATCTGAAAAGACACACGTAAGCATGAGTTAGATGAAACTATTTTTGAGTTGAACTCTATTGCACGAACTGGAGTAAGAAGAAAGTGAAATGTTCTTAAATGTCGTAGCTTCTTCATTATAGATGTAATGCGCTTCACACCAATAAGAAGGACTCCACTAGTCACGACTTTATAGACACCCTAGGACTCTTGAACTCTATACTCTGATACCATGTTTGTCACGCCTCAAGCCTACACCCTAGATGTGGTCGACACTCGAGAATCATTTCTGGTCCCCAAGTGAACCCTTGGCCTAACTGACTACTTAGAGGAAGACTTACTCAAGCGATGATAGGCTCAAAATATAATTGAATCAGTTAAACTCAAATACTCATCTCATAAAATCTAGAAAATACTCAATAACAACACTATAGTTTGTAAAACAACTCAAAGAGAGTAATTACTAAGAGACACCTCAACTCTGTCTATCTATGAAGCCTCTACTATAAAAGAAGGATGTCGGGAAAAGAACCATGACATCTCAAAACTACTAACTATAAAGTAAACGTGAAGTCCTCCGGAATGCAAAGAGACTCACCACAAGCTAGTTGGAGTGTAGAGTGATCTCAACGAAGCATCTGTTGATGATCCTGAACACCTGTATCTGCATAAAAAAATATGTAGGTTGAATGACATCTATACATTGAATGTATGAGTATGAAATATAGCCGAAGCGAACAATTGAAAGAAAGGACTGCAATAGATAAATATATACTCAAGCTGAATGTAAAGAAATAAATGAGCTAAATTATTTAAAGCGTTACTGAATACTTACTACTCTCTAAACTTAACATATTAAGATATATAAAATACACTTTTAATCTATTGAGTGATTCTCTAACCGACAACCATTATTATGAACTACATGATGATATGACGTCTCGCCCATGCTGCCAGAACTGTCCTATACCGTGCCAGGGTATATAACCTCTCAACTAAGTGGATCCACTAAGAAATAAGGATTCATCTAAAAAGTATGATCTTTTACCCATTTTGATGGACATGGTTTATGAGAATTTCGAGTTGTCTGAACTCATCCCCTTATCGGTTCTCAATACTACTCCCAAAATATATACTCATGCTCAAATGTATAAAATATACTCTTTCTCTATTTTGAGGTAATTACTCAAAATATCCGCTTAAAAGAGGTAACTGCTCTGAAATATCTCTGAACTCATAACTCATATAGATATCAAAGTTTCTCTTTTCTCAGTGTAATAAAATGATACATTTGGGACTTCTTAGTTCCCTTATACTTTTTCTCAAATCATTTTTCAAACTCTTTCTTAAGATTCCTCTTTGCTTTCCTCAGAACTCAGTTTAAAACAATTATGTTTGTTTAAAAGATTCTCAATAAAAACTCAATGAATACTCAGGGATAAGGTTCATGTTGAAAAATAGACATGAACAATCAACTCAATAAATCTCAATGCACAATATACAATAATTCAATAATTTGGAATAGAAATTGAATAATCAGGAACTCAAGAACTCAGAACTCAACATCAACTCATCTAAAAAATACTCAAATGTAAGGATACAACCCTAGATTACACTTTTATTGATTTGAAAGTAGATGTAGGGCGTGAGAACGAAGTAGTCCAATACTATGATAGCCTTTCATACTTGGGAAGAACAAGGTTCTTGGCGAAATTGATGGAAACTTGAAGAACCCTCAAACCCTAGATTTTTCTCCTCTTGGAATCTTGATTTAATATTTGAAGTGTTAAAGAACGTAAAAAGGATGTTTAACACTACGTCAGGATGGGAAAAGTTTGAAATACCTTTAATAAACAGAAAATACAAAAACCCAGGTGCATCTGACAGAGGTCCTGACGACTCGTCGCGAGTGAGATGGTCTGTCACAGTTAGGTCGTCATCAAGATTTGAAACATATGCCTAACTCATGTTGGCATGAGGCTACTTATGACTTCGCATCACCTGTCATATTCAACAACACTTGAATACCTAAAATTTTCACATGTGTGATGGGCCAGCTGACTGCACATCCAGAGGTTGACTGCCCGTCAGGGCTGTCGTCAGTTTTTTTTAAAATGAAAGTCTCTGGTAAAATGACCATAAATTTTTACCCCAAACTTGAAATAAAGAAAACTCGACGGAGTTGGAAAGAAGACTCAAAGTCCTTCAATTTGGTATGTCATGGGACACCTGAATTGTTATATTCTGCTAGATATGATTGTTTGAAGTTTACATAAGTAAAATCTTATGTCCAAACTTAATCGGTAAGGATACTTTCAACTCAACTTTGTGCTAGGGGATTCTTTTGACCTTAATTCATATCCAAATCCATTTCAACACTAAAGAATTGACCTTTACACATATGAACAATTTATGAATCACCCGATACAACTTTACATGAAAATAAAGAATGGTTCAGGCCTTAGCTTCAAAAAAATTGGGGTCTTATAATATCTCCCCCATGGAATCATTCTTCCTTGAATGATGGATGAACTGAGCATGGAAAGGGTAGTTAAATGTTTAACAACCCAATTTAATGCAAAATACACATAAAACTCATGAACTCAAAACACTTAAATGGACTGAATTGAATGTGTACTTTAGGAAGAGTTAATACCTTGGACTGGAACTAAATTAGAAAAAAAGAGATGAGGGTATATAATCTTCATATCCTCCTCAGCCTCCCAAGTTGCCTCCTAAAAAAAACTGATTTCTCCATAAGACCTTGATTGATGCAACCTCTTTGGTACTCAACTTGCGAACCTGACGATCAAGAATCTGAATGGGAATCTCCTCATAAGGTAGTCTTTTCTTGATACCAATATTCTCAGTAGCCACAATAAGTTAATGATCACCTAAACACTTCTTTAGAATAGATATGTAAAATACTGGATGGACTACTACTAGCTCCGACGGTAGCTCCAACTCATAAGCTACATTACCAACTCTCCTGGATATCCTATAAAGACTAATGTATCGGGGATTTATCTTCCCTTTCTTACCAAATCTCATAACACCCTTCATGGGTGAAACTTTCAGATACATCCAATCATCAACCAAACTCTTGATCTCTTCTTTTAACATTTGTATAGTATTTTTGACAACTCTGTGCTATTTTCAACCTCTCTTGAATTATCTTCACATTTTCTGTGGATTGATGAACTAAGTTTGGCCCTATCAACTCAGCTTCACCAACCTCAAACCAACCAATGGGAGATCTACACCTTCGCCCATAAAGAGCCTTATATGGAGTCATCTGAATGTTGGAGTGATAACTGTTATTATATGCAAACTCAATAAGAGGCAAGATGTCATCCCAATTCCCTTTGAAGTCCAACACATATGCTCTCAAAATATCCTCTAAGGTCTGGATAGTGCGCTCTGCGTGACCATATGCCTGAGGATGAAAAGCAGTACTAAGGTTTACCTTCGAACCCAAACCTTTCTGAAATGACTTCCAAAATTGAGCGGTAAACTAAGCACCTCTATCCATCTGATAGACAAGAGAACTCCATGAAGTAGAACTATCTCACGAATGTAGAAACCAACATACTTCTTTACTGAATTGGTAGTCTTTACAGGCAAAAAATAGGTTGATTTAGTCACGTTGCCTGCGAGATCGTGGCAAGCCAGTAATGAAGTCCGTATCAATCATCTCCCACTTCCATTCTAGAAGAGCTATGTTCTGAGCCACACCATATGACCTTTGGTGTTCTACCTTGACTTGCTGGCAATTTGGCACTTAGCATCAAAATCTGCAATACACCTCTTCATACTATTCTACCAATAGACCTCTCTCAAGTCATGGTACATCTTTGTGAAACCCGGATATGGAATTATGAGCTTCTACTATGATCCTCTCTCGGAGCTCATCCACATTTGGAACACACAATCTACCTTGATATCTCAACACACCATCTCCCCCTTGTTCAAAAGCCATCATTTTTTGCTTATGCACATTTGCCTTCAACTCAAGCAAAATGGGGTCCTTGTCTTGCTTCTTCTCACCTCTTCCACTAATGATGACTTAGCTCTATTCATCACAACTATTCCACCTTCGCTGGAGTCTAATATCGAACACCCAAATGTGCAAGTCGATGCACTTCCTTAGCTAACTCTTTCTTTTCTTCCTCAACATGAGCAGTACTCCCCATGGACAACCTTCTCAAGGCATCATCAACAACATTAACTTTACTTGGATGGTTGAGGATATTCATATCATAATCCTTGAGCAGTTCTAATCACCTTCTTTGTCGAAGATTTAGCTCCCTCTGAGTGAAAACATACTGAAGGCTCTTGTGGTCCGTGAATACATCCACATCGGCGCCATAAAGATAGTGACGCCATATTTTGAGAGCAAAGACTACTGCTGCTAACTCGAGATTATGGATTGGGTAGTTCCTCTCGTGAATCCTAATCTGCTTGGAGGCATAAGTTATAACCTGATCATTCTACATGAGTACACAACCAAGGCCAACTCTGGATGCATCACAATAAATAACAAAAACCTTTTTACCCTCTGGTAGGGTCAAGACTAGAGCAATAAATATCAAGTTTTCAATTCCTGAAAGCTTTGCTCACAAGCTTCAGACCATTAAAACTTAGCCTTTTTCTGAGTCAACTTAGTCAACAGGGATGAAATAGATGAAAAACCCTCGATGAACCTTATGTATGAACCAGGTAACCCCAAAAAACTCCTTATGTCAGTTGGGGATATGGGTTTGGGCCAATTCTACATTGCCTCAATCTTCTAAGTGTCAACTCAAATTCTTTTGCCATATACGATGTGGCCTAAGAATTCCATGTATTTAAGACAGAACTCACACTTAGAAAACTTGGCATATAACTCTCGATCTTTGAGAGTTTAGAGGACTATTCTGAGATGATTGTCATGATCCTCCTCATTCATCGAGTAGATCAGGATGTTGTCGATGAATATAATTACAAACATATCCACATACTGCTTAAATACTCCGTTCTTGATATCCATGAATGTTGCAGGAGCGTTAGTCAAACCAAAGGACATACCAATGAATTCATAATGACCATAACGGGTCCTGAATGCTATCTCTGGGATGTCACTTTCTCTCACTTTTAACTGATGATAACTATATCTAAGGTCTATCCTAGAGAAGCAAGTGGCACCCTAAAGTTGGTCGAAAAGGTCATCGATTCTCGGAAGGGGATACTTATTCTTTATGGTGACCTTGTTCAACTAGCGGTAATCGATACACATCCTAAGGGAACTATCTTTCTTTCTCATGATTAAGACTGGAGCGCCCCAATGTGAGACACTTGGTCAGATGAAACCCTTGTCAAGAAGATCTCTCAACTGCTCTTTTAACTCTTTTAACTCAATTGGATCCGTTATGTATGGCAGAATTGATATGGGTTGGGTATCATGAAGGATATCTATTCTGAAGTCTATTTCTCTCTAAGGAGGGACTCCGGGAAAATTGTCTGGAAAGACTTCTTGAAACTCACTTACAACTGGAACTAACTGAATATGTGGTGTCTCAACACTAGAGTCATTAACTTGGACTAAGTGATAGATGCACCCCTTATAGAGTAACTTTCTTCCTTAAGGTATGGAATAAATCGACCCTTGACACAACTGAACTACTCCTCCACTCTCAAGCTGGTACTCGAGTTCTACAATCGACTGAGGCATAAAAAAGCATGAAGCCAGTCCATACCTAGAACAACATCAAAATCCACCATTTCTAACTTAACTAAATTAGCTTTTTAAAAAAAATATGACAGTCTCTAGCAAAATGACCATAATATTTTACCGCGAACTCAAAATGTGGCCAGCTCGGTGGCGTTGGAAAGAGGACTCAAAGTCCTTCTATTTGGTAGGTCATGGGACACCTAATACATTATGTTCTGTGAGATATGATCATTTGAATTTTATCTACGTAGAATCATATGCCCAAACTTAATCATTAAGGAAGCTTTCAACTCAACTTTGTGTTAGGGGGTTCTTGTGACCTTAATTCATATTCAAATCCATTCCAACATTAAATAATTGACCTTTACACATGAGAAATTTAAGAATCACCCGGTATGACTTTATATGAAAATAAAGAATGGTTCGAGCTTGAGCTTAGAAATTTTTTAGGTGTTACACTTAGTAAATAGTGTCACAAAAAATCTTATATTTGAAAGGTTTTTAAGAATGAATTATGTAATTGATGTGGCTTTATTCTTTAAGAAATAGTCAATAACAATGGAGCCCTTATAAAAGAGTCAAATACTCATATTAGAAGGGCCCTACTCGAGGGAGATCAGTCACAATATGTTAGTTCTACCTTTCCACTAGCGAGGTTGTAACAGTAACTTGTAAATACAAGGTGCATCATGTAAAACATTGCAAATTCTATGCCATGGATTGGAACCATTCGTCTTGAGCATGTTTAATTGGATTTTGTGATATCCTACTTGTACATGTGTGTTAAGGTTCATTCCTAAGTGTGGGAAGTGTATCATATATGGTTTGGAGTTATAAGAGATCTATAATACCAAGTCAAGTTCTAAACATTTCTATTGGCTAAGTTTTCGCATGAGTCCATATGAGGGATAAATTTAAATGACATGGTGAATAAGACCCTAAAAGATCCTAAACAAGCCACTTGACATAAACATGACATAAAATAAATATAATGAAAGAGAATAGGCAACATAAGTCTCATATCATAAAAGGAATATGAACATAAATTGGAATACTAAACTGTGTCGAACATAGCCTTCAAACATCATAAGAGTGGTTGAGACGTAACCCATACACCACGTACAAGTCTGAAACAAAAATACAATAAAAGAAATAAAGCATGAATGGCCTTGTCCTCGAAGAATGAGGATTCACCAATCCAAGGTACTAGTAGAGCAATATAAGCTAGCCACGAGCGGGAGGAGGAGCTCGAACCCTATATTATGAGACAATATAGGCATAAATATTCATTAGTATAGTGAATGTACTAAGTATGGGGAAATGCATAAAACATAGGCATGGTCATATGAGATATTTTAAACATGATTTACATGGCCAACTAAAACGTGATAAAAGTCTTTATAAAGAAATCATAAATCATATACAAGGTCAATGCATACTTAAACCACTTGAGAAACTTTCATAAAACCATTGATAAAAGAATAGTTCATTTGTGGGATATCTACTGTTAACCGACAATAAAACTATGTGAGCTATAACATTGAATTCGTGTCACGACCCAAGGTACCCCCTATGCGTAACATGGCGTAAAGGACCCCGGGAGGCCCCATACAAGCCACTTAACATTATTAACATAAGAAATAGAACAAAAGAGATAAAGAACAACATTTCAAGTCCAATTTTTTTATAAAAGTAAAGTGGAAGTCTAAACACTTGTCTCATTAGCCTGTTAGTATATAAGGAAAGAACTGAATACAATGAGAGTCCGCCCTCGAAGCATGAGAACTCACCCAAAGCTCGAAATCTCTCAAATAAACCTCTAGCCACGAAACTGAGTACCCTGACTGTCGGACCCTACATTTGAGGAAATGTAGGCAAAAGCATGTGTTATTAAAAAATATGTACCATGTATGATAGCCATGCATATAAACATTTAAGACATGCTAAAAAGGGACATTTTCATGAGTTAACAATGATCAAGCTAAAACATCAATCTCGTGAGTTAGAAAACATAAGTCATAAAACATGATCAATGCAAGTGAACATCATCTTAAAACATACTTACGATACTTCTTGAAGTAACCTTGGTTCATCATTACTTTGCTTGCTTGTGGGAAGTAGCCTTAACCGGCATATAAGAGCATGCGAGCAATCAACATAGAATCGGTGTCTCTCACATCGAAAAGAGTTGTCCTACTTGCCAAGGTAAGGACCATGAACTTCTAGCTATTGTGGATCCACTAGCTAATATCTATCTAGACAAAACTATGTTGGCACATAGTTTATAGGACTTGGGTAGTCGCCTTTTGTCCACTCGGTACTAAGTTTAACTACCATGGAATAGTTCTTAATCCTATTCATCTTAGCTCTTAAAGGAACATAGGTAATCGTCTCTTGTCCTTTCATCACATGACATGTGTAATAGCCTCTTGTATTTCTATAGAGAGCATAGGTAATCGCCTCTTACCTCAACATTAATATAATTCCTTAATCATTGGTTCATTTTTGGTGAGAAAAGCCTTTCAACATTAGGAACCCTTATTATGTGAGAAAACCTTTCACAATCATGCTTTCATATGTCTATGAGAAATCCTTTCAACAACACAATAACAATCATCATATTTGATACTTTACTCTCAAAGTATCCTTGCAACATTTACATAAATTCCAGAAGAACATACTTAATTTCATAATCCAAAACCTACATTATATCATCATAACTTGGAAAACACGAGAATTACATGGGGTCATGGGGAATCATCATAAAACCATAAAATTTCATCAATTCATGCATAAGAGATCATAATTCAATCATTTAAATCAATAATCAAAAGAACCCATAACATAGAAGAAAAACCCTAACTCAATTGGGGAATTTCTAACTTTAAAAATAGGAGAATTTGGGAACTCCATGAATGGAAGGAATCCATGGATGAAAATTATCATACCTTGATGCCAATTGCTCAACTTCAATGGAGGAATTGGAGACTTGACTTGAAACCCTAGGTTGAATCCTTCTTCTTCAAGCTTTCTAGAGAAAGAAATATTTTGGAGAGGAGACTTGTTATTCTTTTGTAAATTTGAGAGAATGATTTCAATTGGGGAAATTTGGAGATTAAAACACTTATATAGGGGTTTTAGTGAAGGGTAAAACAAAATAGTATTAGGATAAAATAATTAGGAAAAAGACCCAGCTGCCCCTAGAAAATAACTGTCGACACCAAATGATGGTCAGACCGACGGTTTGTTGGTCAATCCATGGATCGTCTAGGGCGTCATTCGGATATGAGGTTGGGATCTGAGGCCTCGATCGATGGACCTCGTCTATGGGTCGTGGGTCCAGTGATGGTCCGTTGATCCAGCCATGGATCTTGACTTTTGATCTTGAATTTTATCTAAGTCTGGAACTCATCTACGGGACCTATCTACGACTCATACATTGGACGACATACTGTTGTGGTGGACCGTCGAACAAGTACTGAAACTTAATATTTTGGAGAAGTTGGCTGGCCAATCCACAGACTTGACCTATGGTCCGTGGTTCGTTACACGTGCCGTGGTTGGCTTCCGTCGGAATGGCTCCAGATTTTCTAAAAACGGCATTTTCTACCCTTTTTGATTCCGAGGTGTTACATTATCTCCCCCTTAGGATCATTTGTCCTCGAATGAGATTCAAGACATCATAAGGAAAGTAGAAACTTAATCTAGCAACCCAACATAATGAAATTACATAAATGAACATATTCGAGGAGGAAACATCAACTTCAAGATAAAGCATGTTCAAAACATCATATCATGAAGTCTATATGTAACTCATACTCAAATGCACATAAATATGTAGAAATCAATCAAGTTGACCCATTTTCTCAAAACTTAAACTTTTCATGAACATGCATAAATAAGGAAACCATGAGAATATCTAGGACACATGACACCAACAGAGTAAATCATGAGGAACTCATTACCTCAAGCTAGAGTAGAGGTAGAAGGAAAGAGATGAGGATATCGGGACATCATATCGGCCTCGGCCTCCAAAGTAGCACCCTTAACTAACTGATTCCTCCAAAACTTTCGCAGAAAAAAACTTCTTTATTCCTCAACCTCTTGACTTGCCGGTCTAGAATCTCAATCGAAACTTCTTCATAAGAAAGATTCTCCTTAACTCCCAAACCTTCTAAGGGAACTATAGATGTTAGATCACCAACACATTTATTCAACATAGAGACATGGAAAACCGAATGCACCGATGCCAATTCCTTAGGCAATTCAAGTTCATAAGCAACCTTACCAATATGCCTCAAAATCTGATATGGGCCTATATAACACAGACTAAGCTTCCTTTTCTTTCCAAACCTCATTATACCCTTCATGGGTGAAATTTTCAAGTAAACCCAATTGTTCACATCAAACTCCTGATCTCTTCTTCTAACATCGGCATATGACTTTTATCTACTTTGAGCTATTTTCAACTTGTCTCTAATAAGTCGAACTTTCTCCATAGCATCATGTACCAACTCAGGACCTATTAGGGCAACCTCACCCACTTCAAACCAACCTATATGAGATCTACACCTCCTACCATACAAGGCCTCAAATGGAATCATACCAATACTTGAGTGATAACTATTGTTATGTGAAAACTCAATCAAAGGCAAGTGATCATCCCTATTACCCTTAAAATCAATCACACAAGCTCTCAACATATCTTTCAAAGTCTCTGCTTACCCATCGATTTGTGGATGAAAGACCGTACGAAGCTTAACACGTGTACCAAGACACTTTTGAAATGATTTCCAAAATTGAGAAGTGAATTGGGTACCACGATCAGAGATAATGTATAAAGGCACTCCATGAAACTTTACCATTTCCCTCAAGTACAACTTAGCATAGTCCTTCATTCAAAAGAAACCTTGACGAAAATGAAATCAACTGATTTTGTCATTCGATCTACAATAACCCAAATCGAGTCATGTTGTCGCCGGTGATAAGTCCGAGATTTGGACTCATTTAGAGCTTTATTTACATAGATTTAGTGTCCTCAAATGCCCAATTTGTACCATAAACTGATGAAGAATCCTTGATTATTAGGTACATGTATTGAGGAGCAAAGCAAGGACACTAACATGCAGAAAGGAACAAAACAAATTGAAGAATTGAAGAAAGGCAATCCTGGTGATCGCCAAGAGCGTTTAAAAAAATGCCGAAAGGCCAGTTCCACCGCCTAAAGTTCCAGTGTGCCAGCCCTGATGGAAGAAACCAACTCGACGACAAGAACGAGCAGTCGGTGAATCGCCGAGTAGTTCCGCGATGCTGTAATAGATCGCCTAAAGTTACAGAACCCAAGGATGCTGAATGACAAGGCGAAAAGGCGATGGAAGAGAGCAAATGGCGGCTCGTCAAGCCTGACTTACTTCGCCAAATGGGCTTTCGCAGCTTATTTTTGGAAAATATTAATACGTTTTTGAACATTTAGTTTAGTATCTTGGAGACATTAGATATAGTTTTTATTAAGTTCTATTATCTGGAGACAGTTTTCTCTAGCTTTTAAGGATTAAAGAAATTCACTTTTGAGAAATTGGAATTGGGTCTTTGAGATTCATCAAGTTGGATCATTGTAAAGATAAAATCACTCTTACCTAGTTGATGGATAATCAATTTGGTAACTGTTTTTTACCTTTTTATAATGTCTAGCTAAAACCCCAATTCTTAGGGTGTGATCATGTGATTATGGGCTGATTTAGCTTATGGGTATTGCTAATTGTTAGTTTAAATGCTATTTAAAAGTGAGTTTAATCATTAATTGTGATTTAATTTAAGAATTGTAGTTGCAAATGCAGTTCTATGTTTGTGTTCTTGGCTTGCTCGCGAGAAAGGTTTTACAACTAAGGTTTTTGATTAATGGCTTATGGGTATGGAGGTAATCTGGGTTTAGCTCGAGAGAGTGAATCCTAAACCCAATCCCACACATTTAGCTCGATAGAGTGAATGGATTAAGGTGTGGGTTGCTGTAAATTTGCATGTTTGTTGATGTTCAAGAGAAATCACCTGATTCGGGGTAATTGTTCGAGAGAAAATTACATCCCTAATAGCCTAGCCTACTCACTAATAACTAGCTATTTACTAATAGTTGCAATTACCCATATGTCTATATTTGCCTATAATCGATCACATCCCAAGAATTCGTCTCATTATTGTTAATTCTTAGTGTTTGTGACTGTTTGTAGTGACAATTTCAAACCAAAACTGTCACGACTCATGGGTACACCCTAGATGAAACACGACGTACTCGACCCCGACGGGGTCTAATACAAGCCTCATAGCATTCATGAACATAGGAACATAGGAAAATAGAGAAGAATTAAAAACTTTCATTTACAATCGAAGACATGTTCATTAAACAGCAAGCTAAATACTTTCTAGACTTTGTCTCAAACCATCTAATACTTTGAATACAATATTGGGACTTAGCCCATACAAAAACCTTATCATAACTAAAAGACATAAAGGGAACATAATGGGTTTTGTCCTTGAAACTATGAGGACTCACCAAGTCTTCATCTTTAAGCACCTTAGAAACCTACTCCTCAAGCATAGAACACCAATATCTCCAAACCCTACACTTTGGTAAAAATGGAGAAGAATGGGGTTAGCACAAAAAGTACTAAGTATGGAAGCCATGCAAAAACATGCTTAAAACAAACATTTTCTTTGAAAGTCATGCTTTTATGCCATTTTGATAAAACTTCATGAACATTGATAAAAGAGGCAAATATAAGTCACAAC
The DNA here is from genome assembly GCA_029582685.1 of Solanum piurae. NCBI lineage: Eukaryota > Viridiplantae > Streptophyta > Magnoliopsida > Solanales > Solanaceae > Solanum > Solanum piurae. The sequence goes on from JAJOOO010017748.1 coordinate 37,191, forward strand.
CAACATTCAAGTCATATTTTCACATTAGAATATAATCCACATATGAACCTTTACCTTCACCTAAAGTAACCCTCAAGCTATACCTTGTGCAAAGTATGAGTAGCGTACCATACCACCACCCACACTAAGGCACCACCTTAAGGTCACCAGAAGTGAACTCACCATTCATCCTTTGCACCTTTACACAATAAAGAATATAAGAGACATAAACATTACATAAGTCATATCATCACACTAAGACCAACATCTAGGACAACTCTAAGTCCTACTTGTGCAATGTGCAAGTAGCATCCCATACTATTACTCACATTAAGTACTCATTTGAAGTCACCATAGACAAGGCACATTCATATACGATAAGTCATGACAAGGAAGTAGCTCATAATACAATCCAAGTACAACATGCATCTTTACATTAAGCCCATAAGAGTCAACATTCTTCATTAACTTCATTTAGAGGACATTCAATCACTAGACATTAGTTCATCATTCTCATTAACTTTATCATAAGAGGACTTTCATACATTAGCCACTAAGACTTAGAGAACTCACTATGATCTTCTCAAAGCCTACTCGTGCAATGCATGGATAGCATCCCATACTACCACCCACACTTCATAGAACCCATCAAGAAACCATAATGCACATTTCACATGATGGGAATAGGCATTTAACCGACATAGACCATGAGAGCTAAGCCATGTAATTCAGTGTCATATGACCCCACACCGAAGAAATGTGTTCTACTTGCCTAAGGTAGAACTAGGTGATATCTTAGCTTTGGTATGATGAACACTGGCTAAAATATATCCTATGTGAGCACATAGTTATGGGATAGGAAGATGTTCATTGGAACACTAGCCTAACGTTGGGAGAGTTTCCATCTTACCATATCCACTCAGTGCTTAGCCTCCATTCCCATAGAGTAGTTCATTCACATTAACATCATTGTACTTGAGAGGGCTACCGACACTAGGTCTACTGATCCAAAGTACATTACCCAAGAAAGGGACACCATCACTAGGTCTACCGATTCAAGGTACATTAGGGATAGCTCATTGACTTTCCAAGAAGGGTGCCATAAACATTGGGTCTACCGATACAAGGTCATCATTTCACATATGAAAGGGCTACCAACACTAGGTTTACCGATTCAAGGTTCATCACATTATTTCGTAGACTCATCCTGAACGGCTACCAACACTAGGTCTACCGGTTAATGTCATAGCCTAGAATTGTAACACCCCTCAAAATGAAGTAGGATAAAGTAGAGCCTCACATGGGTTTTATGCATTAATAACTTGTTAAAATAATGAAGAATAGCCTTTTAAGTTAGTTTTAAAGAGTTTGGAAGTCAAACGTCAAGGGACGACCAAGACGTTCGGAAACTAGTCTTTTACGTGTTGGTTTGTTCTAGTATGTTGTTCATGTT
>JAJOOO010017749.1:0-45296 GCA_029582685.1 Solanum piurae
GTACAAACACAACCAACTTGGGTGGCTGAACGTGCCACATCAGCACAAAAGGTGCACAAAAATACAAAAAAAATGAGTTCAGGGGGTAATAGGACCCTAGTTAAGTTTAGGTGTGTCTCTGGAATTTCGGTCATAGTCTAGGGGTACTTATGCATTATCCCATTTATCTTTTAGTGATCTCGTATCTAGTACTCACTTTCTGTGTATGGGATAATCTTTCATATAAAACTGGAACAAGCTGTTTCATACAGCCTGCTAATAATCATATGATAATATGCAGGAGGCAGCTAAATTGGTTCAACCCTCATCTAGAAGAGAAGGTTTCTCCGTTATCCCAAATGTAAAGTGGGAAGATGTTGGAGGCCTTGATCCGTTAAGACATGAATTTGAGCGTTACATTATCAGGCGTATAAAGAATCCTAAAGATTACATGGTCAGTAGATCTCTTAAATGTTTTCATATGCTTTTCTTTAAGCCGGGGGTCTATGAGAAACAACCTCTCTACCTCCCAAGGTAGGGGTAAGGTCTGCGTACTCTCTATCCTCCCCAGACCCCACTTTCGGGATTACACTAGGTATGTGTTTCCTTTAGCAAGCATTCTTTTTAGGACCATGGTAATCTTCTTTGTATCGTTCCAATTTTATCTAGAAATGGTCTATTTTTTCCCTTCAATTGAGATCTGTGTCCATCTTCATGGGTACTTTTGGCCAAAATTATCCCTAATCTTTTTCTTTCTCAATTAAAAAAAGGCGGAACCCATCGACAACCCTTAAAGTTGGCATCAATTTTCACTTAGACACCTCAAGTAGGCTTTGTTCATTTTAAACACCTCAAGTACGGCCCCGCTGTGTCATTTTGACCCTTTTTTGACAATCAACTAAAATTATGAAGTGTGTGTAATACACTTGCGAATGACATGACAGGATGACTAATTATAAGTTGACATGTAGCATTTTAGTGGAAAAATAATAATTTTAAAATAAATTATAAAAAAAACAACTATTTTTCAATAAAATAAATAAATAAAATTACCTATTTTGTACCACTCCCACCCCCACTTTACATCAGCCCACCCCCACCCCCATCAGCCTTACTTCCGTCATTTTTGCCTCCCCAACCCTCCCACCATTTTTCTTTAAAAAAATCATTAGATTTTAATCTTTCTTTTTTCTTTTTTGGTTGTAAATTTGATTTTGAGAACCATTTTATCGATAGTGAGGTGAGATTCTGACAAATATGTCATTCTTCTTATATTTTTTTTGAAAAAAAAATGTGTGTTTTGTTCGAATAAATATTTTCAAAATTAGTGTGATGATTTTTTAAAATTTTGTTCTTGTAAATATTTCTAAAATTAGTGTGATGATTTTTTTATTTTATTTTATCATATTTTGTAATGTTTTTCATCATGATTTTTTATGGTGGAAGGTGGAATAAGTGGTAGGGATAAAGAGTGAAGAAGAAAGGAAAAAACTATTAAAAAATTCAAAAAAAACACTCCTCACGCACTCAAAATGGGTGCAGCACACCCAATGTGTCAAATCAGTAGAAAGTGTCAAAATGACACAGCGGGACTCAACATGAGGTGTCTAAAATGAACAAAGCTTAGTTAAGGTGTTTAAGTGAAAATTGGTGCCAACTTTAGGAGGCCACCGATGGGTTCAGCCTAAAAAAAACACTCAAATTGTTTGTGAATTTTTCTTATGAGTACACCAAGTATAAAACTTCTAAAAGCTGTTTCATATTTCAGGGTTTTGGAGTGGACTTGGAAACAGGATTCTTGCTTTATGGTCCCCCAGGATGCGGTAAAACATTAATTGCCAAGGCTGTTGCTAATGAAGCTGGAGCAAATTTTATACACATTAAGGTTCCTGTAAATTTCTATTTCCTAATGACTTCTTTTAAAAGTTTTGCACAACTGAGGCATGACATGTTTTCTCATTTACTGATCTCCATCCAGGGACCTGAGGTTCTGAACAAGTATGTTGGTCAAAGTGAGCTAAATATTCGGACAATATTTAACCGTGCAAGAACATGTTCTCCATGCATTGTATTTTTCGATGAGGTGCTTGTCTCTCTTTCCAACTTAAACACTCTTAGTTCTGTCTAATAGCCATCATCTTTTCATTTCGATGAGTTGGTCCACCTTTAAAAGCGCTGCAGAAGCTTTTACTCATTTTTATTTCCTTCGAATTTTTTACGTGCACCTGTAAGATCCTTTGTACAAAGTCTAATACATATTACGTTCAGTAGGAAAGATTGTTTTATAGTGTTGCTTCAGTACCCTAAATTATTAATGATAGAATAAGACAAATAGAAACTTTCAGAATTCTTGTGCACTTATAAGATGTAGTGATGATTTTATTACATGAATATAGTATACCACAGAAAAAGATAAAAGAGCTTTTGTGAAAAACACATGATTGTCAACCCTTTTTTTCCTTCTTTTACATTTGTTTTAATTCGTGCATATTTCTACAGATGGATTCATTGACAACTGAGCGTGGTAAGGAAGGAAATGAGCCCGTTGAAAGGATTGTGACTCAGGTTTCTGTGATGGAGCATATATTCTTGACAAAAGATGACATTGTGCTCTTCTTAACCATTGCTAATGTGAAACTTTTCTAATTATTGCAGCTACTAACAGAACTAGACGGTGGTGAAGAGAGAAAAGGTGTTTATGTGATTGGTGCCACAAATAGGTTTTTTTCATTCTTCTGGATATTATGTGCATTTGTTTTATTGGAATGAAGATTGGAAGTAAATGATTCACGTCCTATTTTGGTCCTTATTCTTATTATCATGTTTGCAGGCCTAATGTCATGGATAAAGCTCTTCTTCGACCTGGAAGGTTAGGGAGATTCCTATATGTTCCTCTACCTACTCCAGATCAGCGTGTACTGATTTTAAAAGCTCTTGCCCGGAAAAAACCTATAGATTCTAGTGTCGACTTGGTGACCATTGGAAGAGACAATGCCTGTAAAAGATTCAGTGGAGCAGACCTATCCTCACCGGTTTGTTCTAACCGCTTGTTTTTCCTACCTTCACTACTCTCCCCGCGCACACAAAAAAAAAAAAAAAAACTGTAAGCGATGAAACTTGTCACATCTTTTTTTCATGGTTGGTACTTTTATCAAAGGTCTGTTTCCTTTATTGACTTTTACCAATTGCTTAAACGTGCTTAGATGAATGAAGCTGCAATGCTTGCACTTGAAGATACATTGGCAGCCATAGATACAGGTTGTGGTGACACATCATCGACTATCAAGGAGTCACATTTCAAACGGGCTTTGAAGAAAATTTCTCCGTGTGTCTCCAACGAGGTAAAGCTGATTCGGTGACTGGGTATCATTTACAATTAAGGCACTTAATAATGTGCGCTACTCGCCTACTATCATGGTTTCTTATTATCCTTTTTTCTTTTTGGTGGATGCAGCAAATAAAATACTATAAGGATTTTAGAAAAGATTTCAGAGCGGCATAAAAGCCTTGCTATAAAAGGAAGATGCTTAGGGTGGTGGCCATGGGAGAAATATTTTGGATATTGCTGTTTCATGTGAATATGCTTTGAGCTATAGTTCTTTTATTCTTTTACTACTATTTTAGCAACATAATTCTTTGCACTTGGAAATATGCTAACCATAGTGTTATATGATGAAGCAATAGAGACTTCTGACCATTTTGGATGCTGTTGAATTCAATAAAGCAATCTCTTTCTGAAATTTTGAATATATAGTGCATTCTTTTTGAACACTTACTTAATTTGAGATTTGTCTAATGTTTGCCATCATTCTGTAATAGTTATGCAGAATTGGGCTAAAATTACCCTTAACGTATGAGAAATGGTTCTCGAATACCCTCCATCCATCTATCTATTTATCATCGACAGTCACTGTTCCATTAATTAAATTCGTTATGTATGAGAAATGGTTCTAGTTTGCTTTTCAGTTATGTATGTTTTGGTTACCCTAACAAAATTCGTCAGGCATGATATGCAAATACGTGGAGCTATAAGGCGCCATCAAATGTAAATTCAATTTTCACCAATCTCCAAGAAACATTCAACATGAAATACCCTTGGTTAACAAAAACAACTGGATGACCAGTTTCATCTCTTAACGGAGAGAGAAATACCAACCACCCGAGCTACATTGTTCCCTGTATTTCCCTCATCCTCATCATGTTTAGAATCAAGCGATAGCCAGTTGAAACCACCAAGGTCTTCTGAATTTGTCCCATCGGCGTTTGGGTGATATGATCCTATTTTACTTGTATTGATTTACTGCATTTGTTTTAGTTAATTCACAATTAGTTAGAGGTAGTTGGCGCGTGCTTTCAACTAGCTAGTTAGTTACAACTACAACTAACTTTCCCTCCATAGTAGTTGAAGTCTAATTTGCTCTCACAAGTACTATTTATCAACCCAGACCCCAAATATAGTTTCTTAATTCGCTGCTTTGCCCATGCCCCTTCCTAATAATATTAACGTTATCATCAATCAACACAATTAGTGATTTGGCTAAATGTTTGCAACAAAAAGAAACATGCTAGTAATATTTTATTTAGATGACAACGACAACAACAAAATCCAGTGTACTGCTACTAATTACTGAGAAAGGCTAGTAACTTAAACATTAAAGAGGGCCAAACACAATTTTTCACCCTTTCGGAATGCCCACAATTGCATCTTCATACCAGTTCTCAAACCATTCCTTCTAACCACATCATTCCAGTGTTTAACCAACACATAACTTGAACTTGCTTTCCCATTATTTTTGTTCATTGTCCATTTTCTCAGATTTATTTCACCTTTTTGATGCAAAGGCTCAATCAACATCACATTCATCTCACACATTTTATTAGCCTCATTGCGCCCATTCAAAAGTTGTTCTTCCTCAAGCTTTAGAAACTGATTACTCATCTGCTTTTGTGGGATTGAAAACCTTCCCTCTGCTGGTTTAACATCCGTCTCGAATAGTGTTTTTTCAATGACCAATTTAGCTGATTCAAGTGAACCCCCATAGAATGTAATCAGATTCTTGAGTTCAATACTCAATTCTCTGTTGATGATAACAACAGGAGGGGCAACGACTACAGGTCTAAAATTGCCGTTGGCTTCTTCTCGTGATCTTTTTCCGTTAACGGGCAATGGTGCAGAATTACTACTACTTCCTCTGTAATTGATTTTGATTCCTCTGTTTTCCCAATTATCAGGCGCCTTTTCTCTGTTTTCGAGTGATTCTTGATTGTTGACAGTTACACTAGCTGGTCTTACAAGTTTAGCAGCAATAGCAAACCAATCGTGTTTGATCGGTATGTTTCTTTCCTCATTATCAACTTGTAGTACTCTTTGTTCTTCAGAATTATTTTCCAGAGCTTTAACTTCTCTTGGACGCGCGTTTGGCCTTGATCGTTTTCCCCTTGGGACGGCAAAATCAAGAACTGGTTTTTCTTGATCAAGAACATGTGGGTATGATGACACGATAGACCGAATATTCTGAGTGATCCTTTCTTCTTTCTTGATACGAAATTCTTCATCTTGCTCAGCGATTAAGTTGTCTTCTTCACCATACATGGATTTTAAGTAAGAGACTTCAGCGACAGCAAGTAAATAATCCATACTACTCATGTTGGACGTGATTTTCATGCCCAAAAAATCGTCTAGACTCAACAATGTGTAAGCCATATTGTATGTTAGTTGAATAAATCAAAACAGTATAGAGAGAGAAAATATTGAAAGAAATATCAGTGTTGTATAGAAAAAACAACACACGATTGTGAATAAGGAAAAAGTGTTTAATTTATAGAGTTAAGAAGAATTCATAACCTTTAATGGTTTGGGTTTGGAATTAAAAAAAACCTTTTTAGTTTTGGAAACCTTAGTAGAAAAACGTGTTTTTATTTTCCAGTTAACCTTTTAGGTTTTGGACAACTTCTATTAATGAATTAAGGAAATAAATTAACGTGTGCTTTTTTTTCCAGTTCTTTTGCTTCAAATTATAATTATAAATACAAATCCTAATCAAAGAGGTCTACCGTATCTTGGGCCAATGTCTATCTACATAAAATAGGAGAAAGCAAAATAATATTATACTTTCTTCGTCTCAATTTATATGACATTTTTTTGGCAATTCAAATTTTAAACAAGTCTTTTTTTTGGTAATTTATGAAAAACTTACCATAACCAACAAAGCAACAATACACACTAAATAGCACCTAACAACCAATACCACCTTCTAGGAAGGGTGTAAAGGATAGAGAGGCCTCAACAAAATCAAGTAAACTAATTACAAGTCAATTTCTGTATGTATCCTCGACTCCTATGAGCTTTCCTAGACAACTTAAGGAGGTCTATTCTCTCTACAATTTCCTTCTTTATCTATGCTTAAATTTTCTCCAGTTTCTAGCTCTCCAAGTGTGATATAACAGCCACTATCTCGTTTTTCTGAATTGCTTCCAATGCTTAGCTTTGATACTTTGACATTTTATAATGAAAATAAAAAAAGAATCTATATGATCAATCTATCTATAACTATACTACCAACTCCTGCGTGAAGAGTCGCGGTTCATTCTGGACAGTGGCAAATGTCTCTTACCTTCTGGATCGTCGCAAATGTCCAAGTAATCTCCAATCTTACCTGACTTATGATTTTCCAGGCTATCATTGTTCCACGCAACGCGCAATTGGTGAGTTCCAAACTGCATGTGTGTTTTATACTCATGTTTATGTACAGATTATATCTATTCCCCAAACTGCCTTACAGTTGCTTAAAACACACACCACATCAAAGTCGTGATACTCTGTAAATTAGCAATTGCATTGATCGAACTCTTGCACCTCGACTTAATCTGTTTCCAACTTTGGAATTCTCGCATTAGTATCTATGCATCACCATGCTCATTCTGAAACAAATCCCACTGCTACTAAATTGTTAAAAACTGAAAGCACCACAATTTGCTTGGGGCTATACTAAATCAATGGAGTAGCTTATTATATACTATTGGAAAATTCCGTTCATTTCTTGAAGATAATTCCTACTTATATTAGCTATCTACGATAAAAGTAGAATCATGCAAGTATAACCTACTTTATCTTTCCTTTTACATTTATTGATACACATACAATTAACATTGATAATCACTTTCCCCTCTTTACCTCTAACCATGCAGATCCAGCATACATTGTCACTGAAACAGAAGCAGAGTTTACCCATTAACAAGATACCAAAACACTCCGTTGATTGGGTGATGAGAGCTTTAGTTGTTCGCAGGGGTTCAGTTATACCTTACAAAAAACCAAGGCATGAAGGCACTTTCTGAATGATGTACTATCATTGACAGTTTTACATAGCTTATGTACTATCGTTCATATTCACTTTTGGCATAATACATAAACATGACCCTTAACTTGACTTCAGCTATGCAATAATACATAAACATGACCCTTAACTATGACTTCAGCTAACAAAAATGACCCTTAAACCCTCACAAGTCGTCACCTTCAATACTCCCAATCTGGACAAACGCGACTTATAGCTTAACACACTTAACTATAAACTGCCGCAGATGCAACAATATCAACAAGAATCAATCTCCATTATTGAACAAACACTTTCTACCTTTTGCAACAAAACAACTTCACTATATTCGCAATTAAAACACTTTCTGCCTTTCGCAACAAAATCACAAATACAAATTTGCTTACAGTTGTAAGTTCCAACCTAATTTATTGATATCAGAATGTTATAGTTAGTAGCTGAGGCAGCATAATTAGTTAGCTGAAAGATACAGTTAGCGGGAAAGTTGGTTAAATAACAGAATTAGTTAGATAATCGGCTAGATTAGCAACGAGTATTAGTACTGGTAACTCACACCTGTACATATCAAACTATAAAGACGAACCCTAAAAGTATTAGACTAGGAATATTGGACTACAAGTCCTAGTAATATTTAGGTTACAATCAATCAACACAATTCATGATTTGACTAAATATTGGTATATACCAAAAAGAAACATGTTACTTAATAATTTATTTAGATGACAACAACAACAATATCCAATGTAATCAACAAATTCATCTAATAACTTAAACATTAACAAGGGCAAAACACAAGGTTTGACCCTTTCGGAATGCCCACAATTGCATCTTCATACCAGCTGTCAAACCATTCCTTCTAACCAAATCATTCCAGTGTTTAACCAACACATAACTTGAACTTGCTTTCCCATTGTTTTTGTTCATTGTCCATTTTCTCAGATTTATTTCACCTTTTTGATGCGAAGGCTCAATCAACATCACATTCATCTCACACATTTTATTAGCCTCATTGCGCCCATTCAAAAGTTTTTCTTCCTCAGGCTTTAGAAACTGATTTCTCATCTGCTTTTGTGGGATCGAAAACCTTCCCTCTGCTGGTTTAACATCCGTCTCGAATAGTGTTTTTTCAATGACCAATATAGCTGATTCAAGTGAACCCCCATTGATTGTAATTAGATTCTTGAATTCGATACTCAATTCTCTGTTGATGATAACAACAGGAGGGGGGACGGCAACAGGTCTAAAATTGCCGTTGGCTTCTTCTCGTGATCTTTTTCCGTTAACGGGCAATGGTGCAGAGTTACTACTACTTCCTCTGTTTTCCCTATTATCAACCGCCTTATCTCTGTTTTCGAGTGATTCTTGATTGTTGACAGTGACACTAGATGGTCTTACAAGTTTTGCAGCAATAGCAGACCAAATCGGTATGTTTCTTTCCTCATTATCAACTTGTACTACTCTGTGTTCTTCTTCAAAATTATTTTCCAGAGCTTTAACTTCTCTTGGACGCGCGTTTGGCTTTGATCGTTTTCCCCTTGGGATAGCGAAAGCAAAAACTGGTTTTTCAAGATCAAGAACATGTGGGAATGATGACACGATAGACCGAATATTCTGAGTGATCCTTTCTTCTTTCTTGATACGAAATTCTTCATCTTGCTCGGCGATTAAGTTGTCTTCTTCACCATACATGGATTTTAAGTAAGAAACTTCAGAAACAGCAAGTAAATAATCCACACTACTCATGTTGGGCGTTATTTTCATGCCCGAAAAATCGTCTAGACTCAACAATGTGTAAACCATATTGAATGTTGGTTGAATAAATCAAAACAGAGAAAAAATTGAAAGAAATAATCGTGAATAAGGAGAAAGTGTTAAATTTATAGAATTAAGAAGAATTCATAACCTTAATGGTTTGGGTTTGGCATAAAGCAGAAACCTTTTTGGTTTTCTACAAAGGTTAAATTAATAAATAAAGCCTTTTTTTCTTTTTCAGTAAGATCTAATGTAACTAGTATTAGTAATCCTAATAAAAAAAATATCCTATACTAAAAGTATGTATACACTCTTAATTAATTCTAGCTCATTATAACTAATCCTAACAAGTGTAACTAACATTAGGAAAGGGGAAAATTACTATTTTACCCTTTTTACTTAAATGTGGTAGACATGTTGAACTCTGTTTAACCCTTTGGTAAGGATATCAGCAGGCTGCTCCTTAGTGTTGATCGATATATTCAGTTTTCACCAATCCTTAATCTATCTCAATGTGTTCGGTCCTCTCATAAAATATTGAATTTGGCCAAATTTAATTTTTATTAAAAATCCAGGGACAGACCTTCTTGTTTGTATACATGCTGTCCAGTCTGTATCACAGAATGTTGTTACAGCGTCTTGTGCTTTGCTTGATAATAGTAGACCTTAACCAGGTTGAGCTTTTATATATTTGACTATCCTTTGTTATACATCCTTTGAGATTATAAGGTGGAAATCGAACCATATTAATAAATAACAAAGTAAAAATTCGTAGTCAACCAACTAAACTACTAAAATTTCCATTATTTTTTTTTCCCTTTGTTTTAACTAAAACTATTTTTATTTTATAATTTCTAATTATTTTTCTATTACAAATCAACAAAATGACTCCATTTTAACCATTGCTGCTAGTTAGTTTTTATTATTTTAGAAGATTAAATCTCTTTCTCGGTACAATTTTAATTGAAAAAAAAACATTTTTTTTCAAATCTCTTATAGGTAAAAGATAAAGGTTTCACGTAAAAAAGACATAAACTAAAACTAAATAAATTAAAGGACCATTGTTTATAGTTTCCCTTATTTAATAATGAGAAAATTTCATAAATTGTAAAAAGATTAAACTTAATAAGCCTCTTTAGCTACCGTTTTTTTAATTACGCTCCATAGTTATAATTAAATTTCGTTTGTGTTTGTATAATTCGCTTGCCAATATATACAAACATGGTAAGTATATACAAATTATGTATCTACACATAGGAATTTTTAGAACTTATACAAATCAAATCTACCAACAAATGTATCAATAAGTTTATTATATACAAGCTAGGATAAACATATACAAATTCTAGATTTATATAATTTTTAACTGAATTATACAATTTTTGGATGTGGCCCGCGTAAATATGGTTATATGTTAGTGGCGAAAAGTAATTCCTTCAAACTATAGCTATACAATTTATATATTCCTTCAAACTATATCAGTAGGGGTGTTCGTGGTTCGATTTGGATCGGTTATTGGTCAAAACTAAACCAAACCAATCTAGTCGATTTTTTTAATTTTTAAAATCAAACCAAACCAAATGAAAAACATAACCGTTGGTTTGGTTCCGTTTTTCTAGTTTTTTTCGATTTGAAAGTAATAATTTTTTTTAAGGACATACGTATCTCGATAGACACAAACACCTAATACATGAAAGTTACTGTCGGTTCAATTAAACAATTAAGAAATACTAGAGTTATTATTACACGAATAAAGTGATTCATTAGTTAAGAGAGAATGTCACTATCTTATGTGAGGTAGGGTAGGTAAAAACGAAAATAAAGGATTTTGATGGACTTGGACTTAGGATTCTAATAGTTGGGCTAAAGTTTAAGTGTTGAGTTTGAGAAAATGATAAAGTTAAAGACTTATGTTAATTAGAATTTAAAAAAATATTTATAATTTATTTATAAATAATACTCCTTTCGTCCCATTTTATGTGAGGTAGTTTGACTTGGCACGGAGTTTAAGAAAGAAGGGAAACTTTTAAAATTTGTGGTCCAAAATGAATGATAGAAATTTGTGTGGTGGTAAATCATTTTATTAAGGGTAAAATAAATATTTTATAGTTAAATTGTTACTTAATATAGAAATGTGTCATTCTTTTTGGGACGGACTAAAAAGGAAAGTAAGTCACATAAATTGGGACAGAGAGAGTATATAAATAATTATAAAATTTCTATATCTAATTTGTGGATTCGATTTGGTTATTTTTGCGGTTGTTTTTTAGTAAAACCACCAAACCAAATAGTATCGATTTTCAAAATTTAAAACCAAACCAAACCACACCAAACCAAATATCAAGTTTTTTAATTGATTTGGTTCGGATTGCAGTTCAGTTTGATTTTTTAATCATAACCATGGACAACCCTAAGTATATGTTTGATTTTCCATTTAATCAGGCCGATCGTGCCTTTTAATTTAAAAAATTAAAATTAAAAATAAAAAGTACTAAAAAATCATTTATCCCCTAATACATTTCATATTACTTGACCCGATTTTAGTTAAAAGTATATTGTATTAATAATATTTTGAAATAATTATTTATTATTAAAAATTACAAAAATAAAACTTATTCTGATTTTTCATATCATAAAATGAAATCCAGAAATCCAAATCTTAGAAAACACAAACTAGTAAAGAAAAAATAAAAAACTGTACAGAAATAGAGATACAAATAATAGGAACACAAAATCCCCCAACTTCAATTTCACCTCGCAAGAAGAAGAAGAAGAAGGAGGAGGAGGAGGAGGAGTTGTTTGTACCTTGGATCACCAGCCATGGTATGCTAGATCTCTTCTTTTCAACAAAACCCAAAACCCATTTTCTCTTTTATCTTTTTTTCAATGTTTTTCGTGTTTGATCTGGTGAATAATTGTTACAATTGATGCTTGATTAAAGATATATTTGTAAAAAAATACATATGGGCATTGTTTGATTTGTTGCATTTGTTCTATACTATTTGGGATTTGAATCTGATTCCGGATCTTGCTGTGGAAATGTACAGCAAATGTTTGAATATTATCTGGGTTTTCTTTAAATTGATTGTTTCTAGCTCAAATGAGTAGTTGGGGTTCTATGGATCATATTTAATTTCTCTAAAAGGGTCTCAAAGATTTGGTGTATATTTCCTTTTAGAATGGTTGATAGTAGACGAGGGGTTGGATTTTTGTGAAATGTAAGAGAAATCTGAATTTGATGAAGGAATTCTTGAGCTATGATAGATTGTGTGTAATTGAATAGAGAAAGTGATGAGCTTTATGGGTATTACTTTTTTGGTTGAAGGATTGAGTTTTGAGGCTTTGAAAATGAAATGATTGAGCTAATACATGTTATTTGTATTTCTGTATATGGGTATTCGAGAATCACTTGATGTTTGAAACCTGTAGAAGTTTGGTATTAGGGAGAGGGATGTAGTGCTTAGTTGATGAGGGTACCTGAAGGGAAGCTGTGAATAGTCCATATATTGAATCAAAATGCTTTAGCCTGTAGCAGTCAGAGGAACCGGGGAGAATTTTAGAGTGTGTGGGGTACTGTTTTTGGTCTGGAATTTCTGTTGGTGTTGACGATGAATAGGATGAGTAGTAGAAGAGGAACCAATTCGTTGTTGCAATAGATTGAGTATGTATAAATTACTTACTTTTTCAACATTTGTATTATGCACTCGAACATCATTCAATAATCAATGAATTTTGGAAAGAAAAATCAACATCTAAACTCAGAGTTATGTATACAACTTGGTGATTGACTTTGTATCTTAGCATTAGTCCACCAAATTTGTGAAACCTAACCTTCATCTGAATCCAAAGTCCAGCCATTTAGTAATGGGAAATCAACTAAGAAGATAAATTGGACATTCAACAAATAAAGAGCATAAGTTAAAAAACAAAAGATATCCCACTAAACCAAGAAAAGGATGCATCTATCGCTCTTTTACTATAGCACGTCACTGGTAAAACTTTGCCGCGGATAAAACCATGGTATTTAAGTAGAGAAGCTTAGAAAGGCAGGCCCATTGTCCACTGAGTTTCAGATCGTGTGCCACAAGTACTTGAGGATCTTCCTATTGTAAAAAAGAATTTTAAAAGACTATAAACAAAGTGGATATTGCACGCCTTTGAGAAAATCAAAACAATGCTGGGACTAATTATTTTTGGCTGACAATCTTTTGACTTGTTTTAATAGATCTTTTTTATAACAGCTTCACTGGATGCATATGCTATATTTTCTACTACAGTATATATCAACCGCAGTATAGCTAATAGCTTTTGATTTCTTCCAGATTCATTTTGTTCTGCTCATTAGCCGACAGGGAAAGGTGAGGCTAACCAAGTGGTATTCACCATATACACAAAAAGAGAGAACCAAGGTATTTCTTCTGCCCTTCTTGAGATAGGATGCGATGAATATTATGGTGTTTGTTTTTTGAAGTGGTCTTACGGTGTTTGTTTGATTTATTCAATAAAACTGTTTGTATGTGTTACTCATTAGTGATTTTTATTGAGATCTCAAACACGATGTATTTATCGATATGATTTAGGGATAACAATGTGGTGGAGACGCCCACGGCCCACCTCACATATCTTTCACTAGTTCGGTTTTTTTTGTCAATATGATAAGTAAATGCCTTTTCCTACTTCCTCAAGAAAATTATTGCGGTAGCTGTTTTACTTGTTATTCCTCAACAAGTTTCAGCTACTAAGTGGCAGATATGAGTGGGAAATCTCATTTTCTTTGGGGTGTAAGCTTCCTTATACCCTGGATTTATCTTTAAGTTTCTTCAAGGAACTCACCGCTCTCCTGAAGAAACTATAGGAAAAATCGGGAGCTATACACATAGAAAATACATGGTGTTGCATTATGACAGACTGGTTTGCAATATGCATAGAAATGCATGGTGTTGCATTAATTTATGACAGAGACTGGTTTGTTCTTATCAAAAGAGAGAGAGATAGAGAGAGACTTGTTGGTTATCATAATTGAGAATTGATCTTGTCAATCCTCATGACATTAAAAGAATTTTCTTGCAAACTAGGGAAAATTAAAATATAAAAAAAGAGTAAAATACGAAAAGGCTTATACCTTCCAAATAGTTCCAATATAAGATAGAATCATGTATTAAGAGAGGGTACAAAGAGCGCTTCCGGGGCTTAAGTCAAGTAGCAAAGTCGAGGGGCTTGTGACTTAGGTCACATGATTGAACCATACGCCATGTGAACTAAGCCTGATATTTAAATGAAGAAGGGACGAGGAGTGGGCCATTATCTCTGAGTTGTGAAGGTTGCGGTTGCTCCTAAGGGATGGACCCTAACGGATTTCTCAGTCATGAAAGAAAAAGAGAGGGTTTAAAGAGCCTGAAGAGATGTTCTGAAGATAGGTGTAAAAAATATGAAGCTTTCATACCCGAAAAGTAAGATAAAGAAATTACACAAGGTATGGTGTAAAGCTTAATTGTTTGCTTTTAGTCTGTATTGTTTTCCAGTACTATCTGTTTTATTTTTCTTCGCTGCCAAGGTGAATGGGTCTTGCAATTTTTTCAAGCCATTAAATAGTAGAGGGATGTGAATAAATTTTCATTTTTGGCAAGATTGAGAAGTAAATAATTATTCCACTTTCTTATATACACGGGATTTTTCATTCCTGCAAACATCTTATAGTACTGATTATGCAAAAGTTATTTTCCTTAATTTATTAGTAACATGTTACATGTCAATGCAACTCTCTAAAGGTAATCCGTGAACTAAGTGGTATGATTCTCACTCGAGGACCAAAGCTTTGCAATTTTGTTGAGTGGAGAGGATACAAAGTCGTTTATAAAAGGTAAAGGTGATCTAATTTTATTCTCAAGTTCACGTCTTATGATTTGCTCTCAATTAGATATAATCTATTTATCTTTTCTTTTTAGAGAAGAATCTATTTATCTTTTTTCCCTGTAAGAAAATATGCGTTCCAATCTTCTTATGGGCTGTTAATTTAACAGATACGCAAGCTTGTATTTCTGTATGTGCATAGACCAAGAGGACAATGAGTTGGAGGTCCTGGAAATCATACACCATTTTGTTGAGATTCTGGACCGATACTTTGGAAGTGTAAGGCTCTCAAACTCTAAAGAAGATGGCATTACTACTTGTTCTGTTTTATATTTATGTTATTGGCTTTCTTTCCCTTCAGGTCTGTGAGCTGGACTTAATCTTCAATTTTCACAAGGTATGTTCATTGAATTTGTTCAGGGGTTTCTACAATCTATGCATCTCCACCTGTCACCTTTGCCTAAATTTTACTGTTTTTCCTTGTGGATGTTACAATAATTGAGATGACATTTATGATCACTTCTTGGGGCTTATATAGATTCGTTACTAGAGGTTATTTATAGAGGTTAAATTTTTTTGATAAGAAATAGAGGTTAAATTTGTAAGTAACTAGAAACAGCACTATTTTAAAAACATTTTCCATTGAACTTTGAGTAGACTACAATTACAGTTGCAGGTTATCATGCGACTCCTCTCTTGCTTTCCCTCTCCCTCTTATTACCCGTCTATTTTTTTGCCCTTGGTCTCTGCAACCATGCTTGATCTCAGACAGAACGAAGGGCACTCAAAACCTCAAATCATATTATTTTCTGTGCTAAACCGACCCTCGTTTTCTTTGTTTGAACTGTGTATAGATTACCTTTTTCCCAATCTGAGAATTAGTGCTTTGTTTGTGCTGAACTTTGTGTAATACATGTAACTGTCCCCTTCATCATCATAAGTTGGGTATTAGAATTTTAGCAATGAAGATCTAAGATATTTGGAAGTTATATATGATGAAGAAACATATTTTACAAAAGAGAAGATCCTCTGTTAAAGTTTAGTTACTAAACCATCCAGGTTTTGCGCACGCTTGGGTGACAGGGTCCATTTGGCAATAGTAACTCCAATTGGTGAATTTGTTATCAAGTAAATAAGAAATATTCTCCAAGAATTATGTTTTAACATGCCACAAAAACATGCCCAGTGGTTTGAGCTTGGGACTTCCATGTTGGAGGTCTCAAGTTCGAAACCCCTTGCCAGCGAAAGCAAGGGGTTTGCCTTCTGGGTCGAGCTCGTCGCACCAGGCTTGCCTAGTGCGGTTTACCTCTCCTATGTGGTTTGCGAGCTATTGCATAGGAGCGGGGGTTTTACCCTGTGCGCACCCAAAGGGTAGCGGATGCGGGTTTCCCTTGTCATCAAAAAAAAAAAAAAAGAAGAAAAAAACACTATTTAGCAATGTAAAGTTGATTTTTTAATCTTGGGTCTATGAAATCAATTGTGAATTGTGATTTATTACTTGCCTTTCTCATAAGCAAAAGAAGTCATTATCTAGGAGTCCAAACTTATCTTGTTGGAAAAATTGAATCTAAGAAAGAACTATATGTTTTCTTCGTCTTTACTCTTACTACTCACATTTTTCCATTCAAAAAATTAGTCTGTGATGGGTATTATTTATTTCAGTAAATTTTCTTGAGTTTCTTTAGCTGTTGGTGTATACAGAACGGAATAGTCTGTCTTAATGTCCATGGACTGTTGGCCATTGAATTCAAAAGGGGGTTTTCATTGTGAAACTTGCCTTGTAAAAATCACAAATTGGAAATAAGAAGAGGAATTAAGGGGCCATATAAGGAAGAGTTTAAGATTCAACTGTTGAGATGCCTTTTGGATTAAGGTCCAAGAGGACAAAATGTGAGGCCCAAAAGGCTTGAGGTGGCCCACAAGGGTAGGGCTAAAGTGGACAATACCTTGGCAATTAGGCCTTGACATTGACAGGTGGTACTGAGTCAGCACCTCTCTTGGTAGAAATATCAGCGAGGACGTTGAGTCCCGAAAGGTGGGTTGAGTATAACAACCCTCAGACCGCTGGTGGTTGAACTCAAAAAGGCTTGCTGCGTCACTTGCCTTAAGACAAGTGAATTTTGAATTCAATGTTTCGTTTCCTTTTGGGTTAAAGCTCATGGGGACAAAAAACTTGAGGTCTAAAACCCTTAAGGTGACCTAGAGGAGCCAGGCCAAAGTTAACAATACCTTGGCAGTTAGGCATGGGCCGTGATAGATGGTATCATAGGTAGCTCCCCTAGTATGATGGTAGAAAGAACTTAGCAAGATCGATGAGTCCACAAGGGGTGGGGGGTAAGTGTAACAGCCCCCCGACTGTTAGCTGTTGAACTTGAAAGGGGTAGAAACTTGCCGTTGTCAAATCCCATAACGTAATGGGATCGTAAAGTTAGGGGCCATATAAGGGCGAGTTTGAGATTCAACTATTGAGACATCTTTATAATTAAAGTCCAAAGAGAAAATCATGACACCCAAAAGCGTTAAGGTGGCTAGATGGGTTGGGAGAAAGCAGACAATACCTTGCCAGTACCATCCGTAGTATGATGGTGGAATCGCTGAGTAACCGAGTCCTTAAAGGGGGTGGGCATAATAGCCCATGGACTGCTGAGTTGGACCGGAGAGGGGGTTTTGCTGTGAAGTTTGCCCTAGGAAAATCCCACATCAAAATAAGGGGGGAAGGAGCCTTATAAGGGTGAGTTCAGGATTCAACTGTTGAGACATCTTCTGTCTTAAAGCACAAGGCTACAAAAACCATAAGGTGTCCTAGAGGTGTCGAGTGAACTAGTTAAACTAGCTTAATGTAACTACAAAAACCAATGAATGCTCCTCAGATTGACTTGTTTTTTATGGATAGTATATTGCGTGCTGTTTGAACTTGCCTCTCAGTGACTAGTGATTTCATCTATCATGCATTTTCATATAAACAACTTTTGAGATTATAGCTTATATATATTTCAAAACCATGTGAATGATTTGGCAGGCATACTATATATTGGACGAACTTGTGATTGCTGGTGAACTCCAAGAATCGAGCAAGAAAACAGTTGCACGTCTAATTGCTGCACAGGTATTCTTCATTATACAGTTGATGCATTTCACAGGTAACAATGCAATATTCTTCACTTATCTTGAAACTGGATCCTGTCAACAACTTGCAGGATTCTTTGGTTGAGGCTGCCAAAGAAGAGGCAAGTTCTCTTAGTAGCATTATTGCACAGGCTACTAAATGAGACTATGGAGGCGGCGTTCAAGTTTTTTGAGTGCATTTATGTTTTTCAGATTCTCGTTTGTTGCTGTAATCCAATCGTGTTATGACATTATTTCTTCTTTCAATGCTATTGCATCATGGTTTTCGTTTAACTTTGTAGTTAAAAATAGGAATTTCTTTGTAGTAATGAGTTTTCTTCTCAACCTAAGCGTGTGTTTACTGCAGTGATGTATGTACTCTGTTGCCTAAAACTACTGGTAATATACATAGTACTTGTTACTGGTGGAGCTAGCTGATAAATTATCTCGCAAAACCTAATTTTTGACTTTTTTCATCTTTAATTACGGCTGTATGAACGTGATGAAAGCAATGAGAGACTCCAATGTGTGTATCGGACACTGGGTGGGAAAGTTACTGGTTGGAGGAGGGATGTTTGCCTAGGCTTTCGGGGGAGTTTCGAACAACATTCCAGTAAGGGCAATGAAGAAAAATGGAGACAAAGACTAAGAAAATATTTCATTTAGTTTAGCTTTTTTCATGCTTACAATAACTAATTATCTCGACTTTTTATCAGCGACTCCAACTATTTTTATTGGTATGAGCAAAATAAACATGTAATTCATAAAAGAGAATATAGCCCCCATGAATACTTTCTACTAATCTTTCAAAGACTTCCAATCATAAAAAAGCTTTTAATACCCAAAAGACAAGCAATTCTGTAGAAACTAGCAAGTAAAACAGATAGGTATATTATCTTAAACATTCAAAAGCACAATTAAACACAAAGGTTAGCAAGCAAATTCAAGTGTCTCCAACCTTTGACAAATTTGATAGAAACATCATTTGCCATAGGAAAGATTCACCTTACACTTTTGAGTAAAAAACAAAGCTATCTATGCACTATTAGGACATTAACCTCTTAGAGCCAAGTCTCTAGCAGTTTCATTGGTTTCTTCATAGATATGGTAAACTGCACAAGTTATACGTTTCAGCAAATCAAAAATTTCCTTCAACTTGTGCATGGTTGTTTCATTTGGCTCAAGAAGACCATTAACATAATGGACAAGTATAACATTATCATACTCCACAATCAACTTCTGTGCATTTGGCCTTCCTTCCACACATTCGGCCAACCCAATCTTCAAGGCCTCTAGTCCAGCAATCACATTGTCTTCAACATCAATGTCACCCCTATACCTATCAAAACACTTCCCTTTTTCATCGTGGAAGATGCCACTATATTGTCCTGGTTGATCACCCTTTGTACCAATACCATAGATGTTTAGCTTAATCCAACCTGGAGGAGGAGAAACCGCGTTGCATCTTAAACGAGGAGGCCCACGACGATCACCCAAAAATTCTGCAAATAGCATACTGGTCATGATATCCTTTTCCATATATTCCAAAAATTCTTCTTCAAGATGCCTGCGACACAAGTTAAAAGTTACATCATTAGGGATAATATTAAGTACTCCTTACCCTCCAATGGTTCCTTCTCCTCATCTCTATCACTCTAATAGTTTCCTCTAAGCAAATAATTACTAAGTACTCCAACCAACAAAATCTGGATTCTCCAATTAACTAGCACTTAAACCAATCACATGTGTAAAGCCCATCTTATCACGAGGAGAAAGAAATGGAACAATCATAGGGGGACAGGAAGTAAAGGGCTAATGACTTCATGAATTATGTGCTAATTGGCAGATTCTTTGTTTCAAAATCAACATAATAATTGGAGAATTGTATTTATAATAAATGGGAAGTTCAGAATGTAGTCTCACATCTAAGTACCTTTGCATGTCCAACCAATAACATCCCGGCTTGTCAATGTCAATGTGAATGTTGGGATCCACATCAAAGAAATGCCAGGCGAATCCTGAGAACACATCAGCATACATCTTAGCGTCACTAGTTTTTATGTCAATCTCTGCTGTGAAGTGAAGAATTCTCTCTAAGCGTAGCACTGTTTCTAGCAATTGGCTAGTTCGTGGCATATCAGGCAACGTACTGCGAAATGAGTTTGTCAGCAAATAAATCTTGCTAAGACAAGATGAAGACCAGTTGGCTCCCAAGAGGTTACCAATAACATAACAATGAGGATAAGGCATGTAGAACATTGTTGGTTTCTGAACTCTCCTCTTACAATTTTCATCAATGGTGAGAACCTTAAGACCTAGTTTCTCGAAAACTATGATATCAGCTGGAGACAGGCAGGGATCGTATATTTCTATATTGCCAATCCAATTGAAAAAATCTCGTTTTAGTAGGAGAGCTACAGCAAGCTGAAACTGTGAACAAAAACT
Source organism: Solanum piurae (assembly GCA_029582685.1). Taxonomy (NCBI): domain Eukaryota; kingdom Viridiplantae; phylum Streptophyta; class Magnoliopsida; order Solanales; family Solanaceae; genus Solanum; species Solanum piurae. The sequence goes on from JAJOOO010017749.1 coordinate 20,469, forward strand.
GTATTCGATGCTTCCCAAAACCATAGATTACCACCTGAACATGTGAATGGGAGCCTAAAAGACGAAAGAAGTGTTTTTGAATTGTTTTATTCTGTTTGAGATCCAAGTGCATTCCAGTATAGAACTCTGAGTTCTCAACATTCTTCTTCACCAGTTCGATCTCTTTAAGCATCCTATCTGCCTCATCTTTTATGTGAAAATCAACATTTGACTCCATATCCTCACCAAAATTCATCATTATCAGGTTCAAATTAATGTGGGCCTCTAGCAATATAAACACTATTTGAAACAGCTAAAATGCAGCAACACTCTCTTGTGTTCTGGACTTAATACAAACCTGCAAGTCTAAAATTTGAAGTACAAACTCATTAGCAGGCTGAAGTACTTCACAGCAAAAAAGATGTATTTCTCAGTATCTGCAAGTGTAGAGCTCAAAAGTACAGAACTGCCAGCAGGCTGAAAGTATCTTATCTCCTATAAAAACATATTTCTCCTATGCACTAATGAAAATTGATACTCTAAAGTGTCGAATCACACCTCATCCAAAAAGAGGAACGTGAAGTTATTTTTCTAGAATTTCCTCTCTCTGTCTTAAGTACAATAGATTCTTTATTTACAACTGGATAAGAGGCAGTTCAACTACAGCAAAACAGTTGCTCTTCCGGACTTAGAAACACATTAAGAAATGCTAGATCCTTCAGTCGAATTCAGACAATCACTATTTCAAATGCAATCGTCACAGATCACACACTACAATTTAGTTTTAAAATGAAAGTTACTCCCATTACTGGATATATGTAATTTGTGGGGGGGAAAAAACTTCTGATACATAAATTAATTATATACAGAGTAACATAGCTGCTTTTATTTACTTCTCGTATATATTACTTAAATGAGTGTTTGTTATACTTTCACATATCTTTTCTGGTAAAATAATGACTTCTTATATCAGAGTTGCTCCAAACAGATCATGTCATTCAAGCTAAAATTGGGATGTACAATTATAAAAGTTCTCAAATAGGGAAAGGCATGAGTATGTTTTTTTTGTTATTGGAAGATATACGATCCCACATGATCAGTCTGAACTCAATTTCTTCCATCTAGACGTATTTCAATTGCCAGTACAAATTCACAAAAAACAATGCACTACTGAAAATTGAGACCCTGAAAGTGCCAAATCACAGATCTAATCCAAAAAAAAATAATCAGATTTTCCTCTTTCCTGTAAAACAGAGTCTGTATATATTTCATCTGGAAATGCTAAATCCTTCAGTCGAATTCAAAATAATCAGTATTATGAACGCAATTTTACGAAATCCATAAAAAATAAAAATAAATGAAGCGTATTATTTTTCTCTAAATTTCCTCTTTCCTGAAAAGTATGACAGAGTCGGTACATATTTCATCTGGATAACAAGCAGTTCAACAAAGGAACTATTTAACACAGAAAAATTAAAAGACGATGGAAACACACAAGGCATACTAGATCCTTCAGTGGAATTCAAACAATCACTATCCCAAACGAAATCCTCACAGAACACTTACTTCAATTTAGTTTTACTACCCGATGAGCAAAAATAAATAAGAAAAAAACCAAATCCTCACAGAACACATACTTCAATTTAGTTTCACTACCCGATGAGCAAAAATAAATAAGAAAAAAATGAAACGTACTCTGCATTTCATCTGGATAACAAGCAGCTCAACTACAGCAAAATAGTTGCTCTTCTGGACTTAAAATGAAGTGGCAACAAGGAACTTTTGAACCTATACAATTACAGGACGATGGAAAAACATAAGGAAATGCTAGATCCTCATCAATCGAGTTCAAACGAACATTTGAACTCAGAAATTATAGGACAACGGAAATGTTAGATCCTTTACCAATGGAATTCAAACAATCACTACTACTAACGGATTCCTCACAAAACACATACTACATTCTGATTCTACGAAAAAGTGAATATACTTACAGCAACAAAGTCGGTGAAACGTACTCTTGCCTCAGTAAACGGTACCTCGCGTCGCCATTGAAGAGAAGGCTTCAAAACTTCAACGAAATCAATGGAAAAAGCAATGAAAAGATTTTGGTTATGGCATTTTGATTGTGTCAGAGACTACAGTTATTATGGCGCGCCCTTTGCCTATTTATAGAGTAGGCTACCACGTGGCAAGAATTAAGCTTACGTGGTGGAGAAAAGAATAACCCGAAGGAAATGCATGTTATTCATCATGCCATGGTATATACTTTGTGTTGGTTATTTAAAAAAAATGTCAATGTGATAATTTACGACTTTTGTCCTTCAGTTTTTTATTGGAAATTCTCATTTATCATGAATCTTTATCGATTTTTACCCTCCAGAAAAACATGCTTATTTAGTAGTGTCATATGTTAGAATATTGTTGTTGGACATTCACTTGCTCATAACTTAAATTTTTATTATTCTAAATAATGATGTGTTACGGTCTTACAATTCTTGCACTCACACTCTAACAGCTCGCTTTGTTGCTCACTCTTACTTCTAACTTGTTGTTTGCTTCAGCAACACTCTTTACATTGAGCACACACTTTTATTTTCTTACTTGTTACTTGCTTTGAGCACACGTACAACTCAATGGCGGTTGGAGTAAAACTATAGGACTTTGTCATAACACTGAAATTTGGTGTATTAGTTGTTTTCGAGTCTGTGCTATTCAATTTTGAAGTTAAAGACAAGAGTTATTAGTCTTTGTTGAGCTCACCAGTTAGAGTAAATTGATGAATTATTTTGTGAGGTGTGGTCATTGTGAGGTTTGTAACAAGAAGATATTTAATCTTCTTGAAGAGTTGTTAGATAATTGTTGAGTTTACTAGAGTTGGTCCCTTAGATTATGAAACTCTAAGTGGTTGATGGAAATTCAACATAGTGTAGGTCATGATTTTTACTTGCTTGAGTTGAACCTAATTAACTCTGTTGCACTTCCTTTCCATGGTTAAACTTAATTCACCTAACTCAAATTTGTCACACAGTAATTGAATCAGTGATGTAACAGAGCATAGAAATTGAACAAGAGCTCGGCAAAAGATTATGCAAAACTTCATATAACAAGAGACTTCTAATTAGAGACACTAACTTTTGGTTCCATTTTACCCCATCTTATATAGAGGCCTCCGGGTGAGTGAAAAAAAAAATGATCATACGTTGTAAAGAGAATGCAAGGCCTTCTAATTTTCACTGTGCTACAAACAAATTTTAAGAAATATGAACCTTCACCATAGCAAGTATGAAACAGAATAGGGACAAGCCAACACTTCAAGAAACAAGTTAAAATAGGGCAGAAATTAAAAGAGAAAATTGTGGATATAATAGTATAAGGATTTTCCTTACATTTTTCAGATGGTATGGACAGTGAAAATATTAAAAGAATTTCTGTAATTTTCAAACATGTAATCCATAAAAGAGAATATAGCCCATGAATACTTTCTTTCTAGTCTTCCGAGATTTCCAATCATTAAAACTTTTAATACCCATAAGACAGAAGCAATTCTGTAGAAACTGGCAATTAAAACAGAAAGGTATATCATCCCAAACATTCAAAAGCAAAATTAAAAACAAAGGTTAACAAGTTCAAGTGTCTCCAACCTTTGACAATTTGATAAAAACATTATTTGCCATAAAATGCAAACTAAATTTGAAACCATAGTTCAGCATAGAAAGATTTACCTTACCCCTTTGAGTAAAAAACAAAGCTATCTATGCACTATTGGGACATTCACCATTCAATGCCAAGTCTCTAGCAGCTTCATTGGCTTCTTCATAGATATGGTAAACTACACAAGCTATACGTTGCAGCATGTCAAAAATTTCCTTCCACCGGTGCATGGCTGTGTCATTTGGCTCAGGGAGACCATTAACATAGTGGACAAGTATAACATTGTCGGACTCCACAATCAACTTCAGTGCATTTAGCCTTCCTTCCACGCATCCTGCCAACCCAATCCTCAAGGCCTCTAGTCCAACAATCACATTGTCTTCAACATCAATGTCACCCCTATACCTATCAAAACACTTCCCTTTTTCATCTTGGAAGATGCCACTATATCGTCCTGGCTGATCACCCATTCTACCAATACCATAGATGTTTAGCTTAATCCAACCTGGAGGAGGAGGTACATTGTTGCATCTTAAACGTCGAGCCCCACGATAATCAACCCAAATTTCTGCAAAATCCTCACTAGTCATATCACTTTTCATATTTTCCAAAAAATCTTCTTCAAGATGCCTGCGACACAAAAGTTGAAAGTTACATCATTAGGGATATATGCAGTACACCATACCCTCCTATGGTTCCTTCAACTCACCTCTATCACACTATAGTTTCCTCCAAGCAAATAATTTCAAAGTACTTTGCATAATTCAACCAACAAAATCTGGATTCTCGAACTAGCACTTAAATCAATCACATGTAAAGCCCATCTTATCACGAGGAGAAAGAAATGGAACAATCATAGGTGGACAGAAAGTAAAGGGCAAATGATTTCAATTGTTTCCCAAATTAACATAATAAATAGAGAATTATATTTATACTAAATGAGAAGTTTTCTATCTAGTTTCACATCTAAGTGCCTTTGCATGTCCAACCAATAGCATCCCGGTTTGTCAATGTCATTGTTAGGATCCACGTCAAAGAAATGCCAGGCAAGTCCTGAGAACAAACTAGCATACGTCTGATTGTCACTAGTTTCTATGTCAACCTCTGTTGTGAAGTCAAGAATTCTCTCTAAGCGTACCACTGTTTCTAGAGCATGCCTACATTGTGGCATATTGGTCAGTGTATAGCGAAATGAGCTTGTCAGCACAAAAATCTTGTTAAGACAAGATGAAGACCAGTTTGCTCTCAAGAGGTTGCCGATAAGATAATGATAAGGGTAAGGCATGTAGAACATTGTTGGTCTCTGAACTCTCTTCTTACAATTTTCATCAACGGTGAGAACCTTAAGACCTAGTTTCTCGAAAACTATGATATCAGCTGGAGACATGCAGGGATCATATATTTCTATATTACCAATCCAATTGGGAAAATCTCTTTTTAGTAGGAGAGCTACAGTAAGCTGAAACTGTGATTTAAAACTGTATTCGATGCTTCCCAAACAATAGATTACCACCTGAACATGTGAATGAGAGCCTAAAAGGCGAAAGATGTGTTTTTGAATTGTTTTATTCTGTTTGAGATCCAAGTGCATTCCAGCATAGAACTCAGAGTTCTCAACATTCTTCTTCACCAGTTCGATCTCTTTAAGCAGCCTTTCTGCCTCATCTTTTATGTGAAAATCAACATTTGACTCCATATCCTCACCGAAATTCATCTTTAACAGGTTCAAATTAAAGTTGGCCTCTAGCAGTTTAAACACTATTTGAAACAGCTAAAATGCAGCAACACTCTCGTGTTCTGGACTTAATGCAAACCTGCAAGTCTAAAATTTAAAGTACAAACTCATTAGCAGGCTGAAGTACTGTACAGCAAAAAAGATGTATTTCTCATTATGTGCAATTGTAGAGCTCAAAAGTACAGAACTGCTAGCAGGATGAAAGTATCTTCTCTCCTATAAAAACATATTTCTCCAAATTATTAGGTATACTTGCTGCACATCAAATGCCACGTGTTTGAAGCCATAAAGATATTTCAAGAAACAACTCGGTTGACGTCTTCTCTATTATAAGTTGGTCAATTGAGATAAAAAAAAAATGCAACCAGAGCTAAGAGGAATATAAGCATACCCTCCTTCTTTAATCCATTCAGAACAGATCACGTAGAATTTACAATCATTCAAGTACAAATACAAGCTCTTCTAAACTCAAGTGTGTTTCAGTCACCGACTTCGCCTGTCAGTACAAATTCTGAAAGAACTATGCGCTAATGAATATTGATACTCTAAAATGTCAAATCACACATAATCTAAAAAGAAGAACATGGAGTTATTTTTCTAGAATTTCCTCTTTCCGTCTTAAGTATAATAGATTATTTATTTACAACTGGATAACAGGCAGTTGAACTACAGCAAAACAGTTGCTCTTCTGGACTTAAATGAAGTGGCAACAAAGGAACTTCTGAACACAGAAAATTATAGGGCGATGAAAACACATAACAAAACGCTAGATCCTTCAATCGGGTTCAAACAATCACTATTTGGAATGCAATTTAACAGAATCCTCACAAAACACATACAATAATTTAGTTTTACAAACTGATTGGAAGAAATAAATAAGAAATGTGAAAATACAATTGAGTCTGTATTTCATTTGGATAGCAAGCAGTTGAACTACAGCTAAACAGTTGCTCTTCTGGACTTGAAATGAAATGGCAACAAAGGAACTTTTGAACACAGACAATTACAGGACAATGGAAACACATAAGGAAATGCTAGATCCTTCAGTCGAATTCAGACAATAACTATTTCAAACGCAATCCTCACAGAACACACATTACAATTTAGTTTTACAACCTGATAACAAAAATAAATAAGAAAAATGAGAGTAAAAGAGGAGTATAGAACAAAATCTGTGGCACCACAATAAAACAACGTAACACTTCAGGTTCAGAATTAAAATGAAAGTTACTCCCATGACTGGATATATGAAACTTGCTCGGTGAAAAACACTTCTGATACATAAATTATAATAATACAGAGTATCAAAGTTGCTTTTATTTACTACTCGAATATAATACTTAAATGAGTTTTTGTGATACTTACACATATCTTTTCAATTTGTCTTTTCAGGTTAAATAATGAACAGTCTTTTCTGGTAAAATAATGAACAACTTATATCAGATTTGCTTCAAACAGATAATGTCATTAAAGCGAAAATTGGGATGTACAATTATAAAAGTTCTCAAATAGGGAATGGCATGGTATGTTTTTTTTTTATTGAAAGATATATGATCCCACATGATCGATCTGAACTCAATTTCTTCCATCTAACTGTGTTTCAATTGCCAGTACAAATTCACAAAAAAAAAGAGCAATGCACTACTGAAAATTGAGACCCTGAACAGATCTAATCCAAAAATGATAAAATGAATGTAAACTTTTTCAGATTTTCCCCTTTCCTGTAAAACAGAGTGGGTATATATTTCATCTGGATAGCAAGCAGTTCAACTAGAGCAAATTAAAACAGTAATTCTAATGTTCTACTGGACTTGAATATATAGGACAATAAAACAATAAGAAAATGCTAAATCCTTCAATCGAATTCAAATAATTCCATTAAAAATAAATATATTAAACGTATTATTTTTCTCTAGATTTTCCTCTTTCATGTAAAGTACAACAGAGTCTGTATAACAAGCAGTTTAACAAAAGAACTATTGAACACAGAAAAATTAAAGGACGATGGAAACACATAAGGAAATACTAGATCCTTCTGTGTAATTCAAACAATCACGGTATCACGAACAAAATTAACGAAATCCTCACAGAACACATACTACAATTTAGTTTTACTACCCAATGAGCAAAAATAAATAAGAAGAAAATGAAACGGACTCTGTATTTCATCTAGATAACAAGCAGTTCAACTAAAGCAAAACAGTTTCTCTTCTGGAACCACATACAATTACAGGACGATGGAAAAACATAAGGAAATGCTACATCCTTCATCAATCGAGTACAAACGAACATAAGGAAATGCAACAAACGAACATTTGAACACAGAAATTATGTGATGACGGAAATGGTAGATCCTTCATCAATGGAGTTCAAACAATCACTATTACTAACGGATTCCTCACAAAACACATACTACTTTTTGATTTTACGAAAAAAGTGAATATACTCACAGCAACAAAGTCGGTGAAACGTACTCTTGCCTCAGTAACCAGTGCCTGAGGTCGCCATTGAAGAGAAGGCTTCAAAACTTCAACGAAATCAATGGAAAAAGCGATGAAACGATTTTGGTTATGGCATTTTGCTTGTGTCAGAGACTACAGCTATTGTTGCGTGCCTTTGCCTATTTATAGAGTAGGCTGCCACGTGGCAAGAATTAAGCTTACGTGGTGGCGAAAAGAATAAACCAAAGGAAATGCATGTTATTCATGCTAGAAATAACTTTTAGCTATATTTATTGATCTGAGCAAAGATACGATTGTAAGCCAATAAATTCGTAATAACTTCGAAGTGTTGTTATTTATTTATTTAACTTATTACTTGATTTGAGCACACATACAACTCAAGTATAAGGGAACACCTCTATTTATAGATGTTGATGGAAGGATCTAGTGAGAGATATTTATTGCTCTCTTCAAGAATGTTAACCTTTAACCACTTAAAAGTAGTTTTAGACTTTTCTCTCAAAACACTCTTTCGCGAGATCTTTCTTCAATTCTCTACAACTCTAGAATATTCTGAATTCTTTTTTGAAGTGTTTGTATATTAATTAAGTTGGTGATGAATTCTTAACATATTCAAAGAGATGGAGCATTTGGGACGTGTTGGAAAATAGGAGAACATGTTTGTAGTTTTGATGATTGACAAAGTAAATTATGATAAATTGTTTATCATTATTAAAAAGTGGAAAATTATTAAAAAATAAGAGAACATGTATGTAGTTTTGATAATTAAAAAAGTAAACCGAATTCACTACTTATTATCTTATGTATACTTAGGTGAACTAGATCTCCTCCATAAGTGACAGAATGTACAAAGACAACTTCTATAGATAAGGATGATTGAGATAAAAGAAATAAATAAAGAAGCAAAGAAGGGAGGAAATAAATAGTTGAAAAAGAGGAACAAAGAAGGAAATAAATAAATGGAAGAATTAGAGGAGAAAGGAAGGAAACAAATAACTTCTAATACCCTAAAGACAGAAGCAATTCTAACTGGCAATTAAAACACAGGTATATTATCCCAAACATTCAAAAGCACAATTAAAATCAAAGGTTAACAAATAAGTTCAAGTGTCTCCAACCTTTCACAAATTTGATAAGAACATTATTTGCCATAAAATGCAAACTGAATTTGAAACCTTAGTTCAGCCTAGAAAGATTCACCTTACCCCTTTGACTAAAAAAACAAAGCTGTCTATGCACTATTGGGACATTCACCATTCAGATCCCAAGTCTCTAGTAGCTTCATTGGCTTCTTCGTAGATATGGTAAACTACACAAGCTATATGTTTCAGCATGAAGAAAATTTCCCCCAACCAGCGCATGGCTGTGTCATTTGGCTCAGGGAGACCATTGACATAGTGGACAAGTATAACATTGTCGGACTCCACAATCAACTTCTGCGCATTTGTCCTTCCTTCCATGCATCCTTCCAACCCAATCCTCAAGGCCTCTAGTCCAGCAATCACATTGTCTTCAACATCAATATCACCCCTATACATATCAAAACACTTCCCTTTTTCATCTTGGAAGATGCCACTATATCGTCCTGGCTGATCACCCTTTCTACCAATACCATAGATGTTTAGCTTAATCCAACCTGGAGGAGGAGGTATGTTGTTGCATCTTAAACGCCGAGCCCCACGATAATTACCCCAAATTTCTGCAAAGTCCTCACTATTCATATCGCTTTTCATATTTTCCAAAAATTCTTCTTCAAGATACCTGCGACACAAAAGTTGAAAGTTACATCATTAGGGATATATGAAGTACACCATACCCTCCTCTGGTTCCTTCAACTCACCTCTATCACACTATAGTTTCCTCCAAGCAAATAATTTCAAAGTACTTTGCATAATTCAACCAACAAAATCTGGATTTTCCAACTAACACTTAAATCAATCACATGTGTAAAGCTCATCTTATCAGAGGAGAAAGAAATGGAACAATCATAGGCAGACAGAAAGTAAAGGGCTAATGATTTCAATTGTGTGCTAATTGGCAGCACCTTTGTTTCCCAAATCAACATAATAACTAGAGAATTATATTTATACTAAATGAGAAGTTTTGTATCTAGTTTCACATCTAAGTACCTTTGCATGTCCAACCAATAACATCCCGGTTTGTCAATGTCATTGTTAGGATCCACGTCAAAGAAATGCCAGGCAAATCCTGAGAACAAATTAGCATACGTCTGATTGTCACTAGTTCCTATGTCAACCTCTGTTGTGAAGTCAAGAATTCTCTCTAAGCGTAGCACTGTTTCTAAAACAGTCCTACATCGTGGCGTATTGGTCAGTGTGTAGCTAAATGAGTTTGTCAGCACAAAAATCTTGTTAAGACAAGATGAAGACCAGTTTGCTCCCAAGAGGTTGCCAATAAGATACCAACAAGGATTGGGCATGTAGAACATTGTTGGTCTCTGAGCTCTCCTCTTACAATTTTCATCATTGGTGAGAACCTCAAGACCTAGTTTCTCGAACAATATGATATCAGCCGTAGACATGCAGGGATCGTATATTTCTATATTACCAATCCAATTGGGAAAATCTCGTTTTAGTAGGAGAACTACAGCAAGCTGAAACTGTGAACTAAAACTGTATTCGGTGCTTCCCAAACCATAGATTACCACCTGAACATGTGAATGGTAGCCTAAAAGTCGAAAGAAGTGTTTTTGAATTGTTTTATTCTGTTTGAGATCCAAGCACATTCCAGCATAGAGCTCAGAGTTCTCAACATTCTTCTTCACCAGTTCAATCTCTTTAAGCATCCTTTTTGCCTCATCTTTTATGTGAAAATCAACATTTGACACCATATCCTCACCAAAATCCATCTTTGTCAGGTTCAAATTAATGTTGGCCTTTAGAAGTTTAAACACTATTTTGAAACAGCTAAAACACAGCAACACTCTCTTGTTTTCTGGACTTAATACAAACCTGCAAGTTTAGAATTTAAAGTACAAATCATTAGCAGGCTGAAGTACTTCACACAAAAAAAGATGCATTTCTCATTATGTGCAAGTGTAGAACACTGAAGTACAGAACGGCTAGCAAGCGGAAAGTAGCTTATCTCCTATCAAAACATATTTCTACAAATCTTTAGAGTGTACTTGCTGCACATCAAATGCCACGTGTTTGAAGCCACAAAGATATTTCAAGAAACAACTTGGTTGACATCTATAAGTTGGTCAATTGTGATTACAAATATGCAACGAGAGGTAAGAGGAATATGAACATACCCTCCTTCTTTAATCCATTCAGAACCGATCACCTAGAATTTGCAATCACTCGAGTACAAATACAAGCTCTTCTAAACTCAATTCTTCCATCTAGGTGTGTTTCAGTCACCTGCTTCGACTACCAGTACAAATTCACAAAGAACAATGCACTACTGAAAATTGAGATCCTGAAAGTGCCAATCACAGATCTAATAAAAAAAAGAAAGTGAATCGTATTTTTTCTCTCTCCAGATTTCCCTCTTTCCTGTAAAACTGAGTGTGTATCTAGTTCATCTGGATAACAAGCAGTTCAACTAGAGCAAATTAAAACAGTTTTTCTTCTGAACTTAAAATTATAGGACGATAAAATAATAAGGAAATGCTAAATCCTTCAGTCGAATTCAAATATATAGTATTACAAATGCAATTTAACGGAATCCATAAAATAATTAATATATGAAACGTCTTATTTTTCTCAAAATTTTCCTCTTTCATGTAAAGTACAACAGTGTCTGTACATATTTCATCTGGATAACAAGCAGTTCAACAAAGGAACTATTGAACACAGAAAAATTAAGGACGATGGAAATACATAAGGATATACTTGATCCTTCAGTGGAATTCAAAACTCACTATCACGAACGAAATTTAACGAAATCCTCACAGAACACCTACTATAATATAAAATAAAACGGACTCTGTCTTTCTTGTGGATAACAATTGCTCTTCTGGAACAGAAACACAGAAATTATAGGACGACGGAAATGTTAAATCCTTCAATCGAATGAAAACAATCAGTATTACGAACAGAACACATACAACAATTTAGTTAGGATAAAGTAAACAAGAAAAATGAGAGTAAAAAGAGAAGATACTGACAGCAACAAAGTTGGTGAAAATCTGGAAATGGTAGATCCTTCAATCGAGTTCAAACAATTGCCATTACTAACGGAAATCGCAATCCTCAGAAAACACATTCTACATTTTGATTTTTTGAAAAATGAGAATAAAAGAGAAGATACTGAGAGCAACAAAGTCGGTGAAAATGGTAGATCCTTCAATCGAGTTGAAACAATTACTATTACTAACAGAAAACGCATTCGAAGATACTGAAAGAACAAAGTCGATGAAACGTACTGTTGCCTCAGTAAACGATCACCATTGAAGAGCTACCTTGACGATATGAATCCATGCGATGAGAAGGTCGAATTCAACTTCAACAATGGAAAAAGATATTTTCTGTGCGATGAAACGATTTTGTTGTGTGAGAGAAAACAGTTTAGAGTAATGCAGTGGAAAGAATTGGGCTTACGTGGCGGAGAAAAGAATAACTAACGCAAATGCATAATCTTTGACAAATTTAATTTTTTTTTTAATCCCTCCCTAGGAGCTCCCGCCCCTTTTGCTACCATCCGAGCAACTCCCTCTCGTTACACTAATTATAGAGTATCACATATATTGACATGGGGATATGGCACTTTCAGATTAGTACTCTCTCGGAAATTTACGCATGAAATCTTCAAATTTTTTGAAATGAAATTTATATATTTGTAAACTACGTAAAAAGTACTATAGGTCACAATAATTAATAATTCAAAATGTTTAAAAAATCTATGAAAAACTTACGGTCAAAGTTAGACTTGTTTGAATTTCGAAATCTGAAAAGTGATACAAATAAAAATAAAATGAGACGGAGGGAGTACTATTTTAAAAGACATATTAAATGATCTTGATTAAAGAAAATTAACTTGTTTGATGTGTCACATGACTTAATAATAAAATGAGTGTTCGTGATAATTTCACATAAATTTGACTATTAGGATATTATGTAGCCATTATGTAATAAGAAGGTTAGTATTGATGTGATAAATTCATCTTGATTTACTAGTTAAAAAAGAAAATAAATAAATTAAAGTAAGTAAAATGAAACGGAGGGTGCATTGCAGGCATCTTCAAGAGATGGAGCATTTGGGATGTAACTGATCTGTAGCTGAACCATTTCAAATTTTAATTAAACTACTACTTTTTGCGACTTTTGAAAGAGCATGGGAACCCAATAGAATACATAATTCTATTTAGGCTCCCCTGCCTGAAATCTTTTAACCCAAAAATACATTCAGAAATGTAATTGCATTTGAAAAAAAATGTGGATATAAATGATAATAGTATAAGGATGTTCCTTACATTTTTCAGATGGTTGAACAATGAAAAGTTAATCATTGTATGGACAGTGAAACTGTTAAGAGAGTTTCTGTAATTTTCAAACATGTAAATTGTAATCCATAAAAGAGAAGCAATTCTGTAGAAACTACAGTCAAAACAGATAGGCTAACAAGTAAACTCAAGTATCTCCTTAACATTCAAAAGCACAATTAAACAAAGTCTAGCAAGTAAATTCAAGTGTCTCCACTACCTTTGACAAACTTGATCAGCAACGTCATTTCCCCCTAAATGCAAATTGAATTTGAAACCTTAGTTCAACTTAGAAAGATTCACCTTACCCCTTTGAGTCAAAAACAAAGCTTTATGCATTACTGGGGCATTCATCACTCAGAGCCAACTCCCTAGCAGCTTCATTGGCTTCTTCGTAGATATAGTGAACTGTTGCACAAGTTATACGTTCCAGCAAGACGAAAATTTCCTTCAACTTGTCCATAGCCTTTTCATTTGGCTCAGGGCGACCATTAACATATTGGACAAGTGTAAGATCATCTGACTCCACAATCAACTTCTCTGCATTTGGCTTTCCTTCCACGCATCTGGCCAACCCAAGCCTCAAGGCCTCTAGTCCAGCAATCACATTGTCTTCAACATCAAAGTCACCCTTATACCTAACTAAACACGTTCCTTTTTCATCTTGGAAGATGCCACTATATTGTCCTGGCTGATCACCTTTTCTACCAATACCATAGATGTTTAGCTTAATCCAGCCTGGAGGAGGACGAACATTGTTGCATCTTAAACGACGAAACCCACGAGAAATACCCCAAATTTCTGCAAATTCCTCACTGGTTATGTTGCTTTTCATATCTTCCAAAAATTCTTCTTCAAGATTCCTGCGACACAGTTAAAAGTTACATCATTAGGGATATGTGAAGTACATCATACCCTCCTATGGTTCCTTCAACTCACCTCTATCACACTATAGTTTCCTCAAAGCAAATAATTTCAAAGTACTTAGCATAATCCAACCAACAAAATCTAGAATTTCCAACTAGCATTTAAATCAATCACATGTGTAAAGCACATCTTAGCACAAGGAGAAGGAACTGGAACAAACATAGGCAGACAGAACTTAAAGGGCTACTGACTTCATATGTGCTACTTGGCAGCATCTTTGTTTCCCAAAATCAATAGAACAACAATAGAGAACTGTATTCAATAATAAATGGGAAGTCCAATATCTAGTCTCACATCCAAGTACCTTTGAATATCCAGCCAATACCATCCCGGTTTGCCAATGTCAATGTTGGTATCCACATCAAAGAAATGCCAGGCAAATCCTGAGAACAAATTAGCATACATTGGACTGCCACTAAGTTTTATGTCAATTTCTGTTGTGAAGGGAAGAATTCTCTCTACGCGTATCACTGCTTCTAGATCAGGACCACTTCGTGGCGTATTGGTCAGTCTATCGTGGAACGAGTTTGTCAGCAAACAAATCCGGTTTAGACAAGATGAAGACCAGTTTGCTCCCAAGAGGTTGCCAATATGATAACAATAAGGATCAGGCATGTAGAACATTGTTGGTCTCTGAGCTCTCCTCTTACAATTTTCATCAATGGTGAGAACCTCAAGATCTAGTTTTTTGAAAACTATGATATCAGCTAGAGACATGTTGGGATCGTATATTACTATACTGTCAATCCAATCAGAAAAATCCCGTTTTAGTAGGAGAACGACAGCAAGCTGAAACTGTGAATGGAAACTGTATTCAATGCTTCCCAAACCATAGATTACCACCTGAAGATGTGAATGGGAGCCTAAAAGGCGAAAGAAATGTTTTTGCATTGTTTCATTCTGTTTGAGATCCAAGTGCATTCCAGCATAGAACTCAGAGTTCTGAACATTCTTCATCACCAAATCAATCTCTTTAAGCAGCCTTTTTGCCTCATCTTGTATGTGAAAATCAACATTTGACTCCATATTCTCACCAAAAATCATCTTTATCAGGTTCAAATCAATTTTGGCCTCTAGCACTTTAAACACTATTTGAAACAGCTAAAATGCAGCAACACTCTCTTGTGTTCTGGACTTAGTACAAACCTGCAAGTCAAGAATTTAAAGTACAAAATCCTTAGCAGGCTGAAGTACTTTACAGCGAAAAAAATGCATTTCTAATTATCTGCAACTGTAGAACTCAAAAGTACAGAACTGCTAGCAGGCTGAAAGTATCTAGTCTCCTAGAAAACATATTTCTCCAAATATTTAGAGTATTAATTGTTGCACATCAAATGCGGTGTTCTTTGAAGCCAAAGATGTATTTCAAGAAACAACTTAGTTGACATTGCTTCTCTATTATAAGTTGGTTCAATTGATATAAAAGAGTGCAGTGAAAGCTAAGCGGTATATGAGCATTCCCTCTTTCTTTAATTCATTCAGAACCAATTTATTCTTCCATCTAGGTGTGTTTCAGTCACCTACTTTGACTGCCAGGAAAAATTATTCTGAATTATGCAGTAATGAAATTGATACTCTGAAGTTTCAAATCACAATCTAATCCAAAGAGAAGAACATGAATTTAATTTTCTAGAATTTCCTTTTTCTGTCTAAACTAATAACAAGCAGTTGAACTACAGCAAAACAGTTGCTCTTCTGGACTTAAAATGAAGTGGCAACAAAGGAACTTCTAAACACAGAAAATTTTAGGGCGATGAAAACATATAACAAAACACTAGATCCTTCAACCGGGTTGAAACAATCACTATTTGGAACTCAATTTAACAGAATCCTCACAAAACACATACAACAATTTAGTTTTACAAACTGATGGGAAAAAATAAATAAGAACTATTCGAGTATGACCGAGTCTGAATTTCGTCTGGATAACAAGAAGTTGAACTACAGGTAAACAGTTGCTCTTCTGGACTTAAAATGAAGTGGCAACAAGGAACTCTTAACCACAGACAATTACATGATAATGGAAAAAAAATAAGGAAATGCAAGATCCTTCAGTTGAATTCAAACAATCACTATTTCAAATGCAATCCACACAGAATACACACCACAAATCAGTTTTACAACCTGGTAGGAAAAAATAAATATGAAAAACAAGAGTAAACGAGGAGGAAATGACAGCAACACAGTCGGTGAAAATCTAAAACTGTAGCCTCAGTTAATGGAACCTGGCGTCGCCATTATTGAAAAGCTACCTCTAAGCAATGACTTCCCCGGACTGTGTACATTTTTTACAATTTACTCTTTCCGTGAAAATTATAACAGAGTCTGTATATATTTCATCTGGATAACCAGCAGTTCAACTACAAGCAAATTAAAACAGTTGCTCTTCTAGATTTAAAATGAAATAGCAACAATTGAACACAGAAAAATTAAAGGATGATGAAAACACATAAGGAAATGCTAGATCCTTCAGCAATCAGCGGAATTCAAACAATCACTATCACGAACGAAATTCTCACAGAACACACACTGTAGTTTAGTTTTACAAACTGATAAGCAAAAATAAATAAGAAAAAAATGAAAACAGAGTCTGTATAAAGCACAGTTCATCAACTACAGCAACAAAGGAACATTTGAACACAGAAATTAGAGGACGACGGAAATGGTAGATCCTTCATCAATCGAGTTCAAACAATCAGAATTACGAAAATTAATCCTCAGAAAGCACATAACTACTACATTTTGAAATTATGAAAAAGAGGAGATACAAACAGCAACAAAGCCGGTGAAAATCTTGCCTCAGTAAGCGGTGCCTAGCGTCGCCGTCGCCGTCGCCATTGAAGAGAAGGCTTCAAACTTCAACGAAATCAATGGAAAAAGTGTTGAAACGATTTTGGTTTATGGCATTTTGCTTGTGTCAGAGAGTACAGTTAGAAAAATGCAGTGCTCCAAATACGTTTCTTGCGCGCCATTGCCTATTTATGGAGTAGACTGCCACGTGGCAAGAATTTAGCTTACGTACAAGTTGTTCAAAAAAAATTATATTTACCAGATAAAATACAATTTCAAAAATATAAATTATATATTCAAATAAAATTTTAAATTAATCTAATTTTATTTTGTAGGTACAAATGGGCCTTTAATTTTGGTGGTGAAAGGAAAGAGAGTTCATAATTATTTCGTTTAGAGAGTTATTAGGTAACAAACTTTTTAGAAATTTAACTTTTTGGCCGTAAAGAAAAGATATTTTTAAGATTTTATACTTATTAAATTGACTAAAAGTTCTGTCTTATAAGCAAAAAGATAGAACTTAGACGGGTTGTCCATCAGACACAAGTTCTAACTTTTGCTCATAAGAAAGATGTTTCATTATATTTCAAGATAGTGAACCTACTCAATCGAACAAAAAATCTGCTTTAGAGGCAACATCAAGTGGGGACAAAAATTCAAGATCGAACACTTTAGGGATTATAGGTTGAGAAAATTACAACTTAATATCTTTGAATCATCTGGTTTACAAAATATGTACTCAGTGTAGAAGTAGTGTACACAAAAGGGTTGAATTTTTTTTTTTTAAAGGTAAAAACTAGGTGTTTTTTTTTTATACTAAAAATTTAGGCTTATTAATGTTTTTTGAAATCATTGCTTGTTTCTACTTTTATAAATATTCCAGATTTTGTTTCTTTTAATGTTAATTTTGTTCTAAAAGGATTTTTATATATGGAATATTGTCGTTCAGAGAAGACAATAGCCAAAGAACTATAAAAATGTGGGCAAAAAAGAGTATTAAAATGTGAATAATTTAGGGGTAATTTTTATGTCTCACAATATTTATTAAATTATTAAAAGTATCTAGCAAGTATTTATTAAAACAAATTAGTGATATTAACTTTTGTGTGTTTAATATATATAATTTAGATAAATATTATGAGAATTTTATTTTCCTATACTTGAACAAAAAATAATAATCTTTGTACGTACCGAGCACACCCTTAAACTCTATCCATGTCCAAGTTGATCCCAAAATAATAAAAGCTAAACAATTTCAGTCTATCATAGCGTTGTAAGAATAATTCAAAGTTGGAGAAAAAATCAAATTTGTTTAGAATTTGAGTATTTATTTAAGTTATGTCTAAACAAAAAAAATTAGTCTAAATAATCTAACCCTAGCTAAATTAGGGAAAATTACTGTATTTTCTATTACGAGAAATTATAGATAATTATTTGAATTTTTAAATAGAATATTTTCCTTCACATAATTATGATTAGGATAGGATTAGATAATCCTTAATCCCATAAATATTGGATCTAGAGAGTCCTCAATTACATAAACTCTTACTCTTACTTAGTTACTCAATTCATTCATTATATTTTTTCTCAATTTCAACTTCTTCTTCCTCTTCTTTCAGAATATTTTTCTATGGTTTTTTTAGTTCATAAAATTTATTTATTTATTGAAAATGAAAACAATAAAGAGGAACATGAAGTTTTCCATAATGCATCAATGTTTCTCTTGAGAATAATAATGGCACTTGTTAGTGGAATATTTTCATATTTCTTTATCAATTTCTTGATTATAATTTTTGTTATTTTGTATTCTGGGAAATTTATTGGATTCTTGGATATTATTAATATTATTTTGGGTATAGTATTGGCCATTATTTTTATATCCTTAACTTTTTTGTTTTTATTATTAAGTTTTATTGAATTGAAAAATATGCTTGGAACACTTAGGTTTAGGGGGACAAAAGATCAAGACGTTGGTTGTACAACATTATTATGAACAATTTGCTGAAGAAATTGGGAGCGTCACCCCAAATGAATCGTGCGTGCATAATTTCAAGTCGTGATTTCAATGCGTGTCCGGACACTAGTGGCAAACCAAAAAAAAAAACTTGCTGAACAACCAGTGGCAAAGCAGATGATATTTTTTTTTTGGATCAGAATTATGTGTTTGTTTAACTTTTTTTGTAAATTTTGTTAGAATTTTAGTGGTGTACAATATTTTTTAGTATTGATGTTTAATAATTCCTTTGAATTTAAAGGTATTTAATTTGCTCTATCTCATCTTTAGTTTTTCATGGATCATGTTAATTAGACTTTGTGGGATATTAAGATCCTATTTTTTCTCATCGTATTAATTATATCTCAATCTGCATAATTTACTGATAACATGATTGTTCGGAAATAACTTATCTTCCTTTTCTTTCCAAAGATAAGAATAGAATTTTCACTCTTTAGATATCTCACTTGTAAAATTTTATCGAGTATATTATTATTGATCAATAACGATATTTTCACCTCTCTTTTTTCAATAATCATTGATAAACTAATGTAATTTGGTGTAAATCCTCTCTCTTTTTTCAATAAACATGGTAAACTAATGTAATTTAATTTGGTGTAAATTTTAAAACTCATTTTTCTTGAAAACAACACTGCCAAAGAAACTCGAAATATGACATAGAATAGAAGTGATGGAGTACTCCCTTTTGTCCACTTTATTTAATTGTTATTTTTAGTTTTCACTTTTATCTTTACTCAATAAATATGAAGATATATAAATATGGTAAAAAAAGAGTAGTATTAAATTGAAATTAAAGAATAATTAATCAAAATGTCTTTTTAATAAATGTTTCTTTTAAGAGACCTGGAATAAAACATAAACAAATAATAAAATGGATCAAAAGCAGTGGCGGATTTATGAAGGGATGTGGGGTGCCACGCCACCCCCGAACTTCGACGGAAACTCTATATATACATAGGTATAGATATATAATATTTATATAAATATAAAGCGTGCCACCCAGAGAACAAAATTGGCTTGTGGTGCCACGGTAGGAGGGCAACTTTAGAAGGCTGATGTTGCGGGTTCAAATCCCATTTGTACCTATTTTTTTGAGAAATTTGCTGCATACATTTTTTAAGAAAAAAAGAGAGACTCTAAGCACGTTTTTTTAAGGAAAAACAGCTGGAACATTATTTTATTTTATTTTATAATTATTATTGACTTAAATTAAATTAATTACATTATTACTTCTTTGACTTTTCTTTTATTTGGCACCCACGGACTCTAAATCCTGGATCCGCCACTGATCAAAAGTGTATTATATTGGATAATTGGTTCATATACATCAAACTCAAATGCAGTCTAGTATATAAAGTATCGCGCTTTCAAATACAATTCAGGAAAGCCCACGACATTTTTAAAAGTGTAATATAGATAGTCAAGTTGATTCATTTATAATATCAAACGGGGAGCTAATGTATGTTTTCTTATAGGTTCAACATCTCTCTCATATTTTATCAATAAATGTTATGAAAATTAACTTAGCATCATCACACACCTCCCACCCCCAATCAACTTCCACCCCCAATGTACCCATTTAATTGCACAATTTACTCTTTATACAGATAGTTTTTTAAGTTTTGTTCTTAACTTATTTTGTGGAGCATAAGTTCTTTAATAACACACAATATAACTTGTGAAATATTATAATGTGAAAATATTTCGTAGAAAAGTTATTTGCCTGGAGAGGGGCAAAAATTAAAGACCATCACAAAATAGGAGCAAAAATGCAAATCACCGAATATACGCACTTAAAAGATACTCCCTTTGTCCCAAGTGACTAGGTTAAAATTTTGAGTGTGACTTCGTTCCTAAAATCTTTTAAGTTTCTTAAAATGTAACTTATATATCTAAAAACTACTTAAAAAGTACTATCAATCACAATAATATTTAAAAAGCATATTAAAAATCTAATGAAAAACATAATTAACTCTCGAAATTTCAACTTGCCACGTAAATCGAGACTGTGGGAGCATTTACGTACACAAGAGAAATCCAAGCTATAAGGTACAAACCAAATGGAGGGGGCTTTCCCTCTTTTGCCTAGTTAGTTGCCAGTTGCCACTGACTCCTTAACTACAGTCTACAGAACACCAAATACAAGTATTCAAACGATTTTAACCATTCTCCTCACATTTGGAACAAAACACTTCTACTTATTCCAAAAATTTACAAGCTTGGACAGAAAAACAAAGCATGTGAACATGGACACCCAGAAAATTCAGTGAAAATGATCCATTTCTATTTCGAAGCAGCCACTACAACTGTATTTTCTCCTAAAGAGATTCAAAAAAAGGAAAGGAATAAATTACAAGGATATACTACACTAGTGGAATTTCTCTGACTAGAAGAATAAATGTATAAATATCTACAACCAATTCTAAGCCGACTTTGAAGATCATCAGGTTGCCACATCCAAATGCCTGAATTCTGCAATGCCGGTAGAATAAAAATGATTCCACTGGTGGACAATAATCAAAAGAAGCAGCCAACTATCTTGAAGGGTGATACTAGCATAAATAGTCTTGGGCCTCTTGGCACAACTCTGCAAGGCAGATTAGATTGCCAGAGTCAGCGATTGACGAGACCCTGCAGTGCCAGTTCATCAAAACAATGGAATCGTCCACCTGTAACCATGAATCAAATCAGCAACCAACTACCTGGAAGTTATGAATACTAGCTCAAAATAAAGTATAAGCCTTGGGCAATAAATTTCTCTGCTGCTAATTGGAATTTGGAGGTCATAGGTTCACGAGGTAGTGCTACATGAACCTATCGATCTCTAAATGACAATTAAAGGAGGTTAACATCATTTGGGAGTTTTCTTTCCCCTTGTTTTCCCCTTCTCCTAGCTCAAGTCAAAAGCACAACAAAATCATGCAAAATCCACGCAAGCAGATACAAGTACTGATGTAGGAAATCAACCTCTGGTCAAGAAATAAAGGTGCTTAACAGTGACAACCCAGAATAATTCAATGAGGGAACCATGACTTTCTTGGAGAACTATTAAATTCAAATGAGAAAACTGGCAGTTCTTTTGCTTCTCTTAAACCTTCACACCAGGACGATTTATATGCACTACTAGTTTCTAAATAGGGAAACACAACTTCAGTGATGAATAGAATGGTAATGTTTTCTGGGGGGGAAACGAAATTTTAAGAGAATCTTCTTCTATAAAGTAATGATACGAAATTTTTAAGAGGAAGATATTAAAGTACCTAAAGATACACACAAACAGACAGGACTACATGAAGAGTAACCAAAGCCTGAATCTTCTATAAATTGAATAGGCTTCTCAGATCACCAGATGACTAACCCTGAATTGACTTATAACAGAGCACCAAAACAACTTACCCGTCAATAGTTTGTAAGAGCAAACTCAATTGGTTTTCAAGTTACAAATATTTCAAACTTCTCAAGAAATACATCATTCTAACTGGATGCCAATTTGGCTTCATATCGATGCCATACAATCAAGGGAAAATGGACTACCCAGTGCACCAACCCATGTATGTGGGGGTGGGCGGTACTAAGACCCTACAGTGCACTTGCATTACTTAACAACCTTTGTAGATTTAATCTGGTGTATTTTCAATCATTGGAGACCTGCTTCTATATGTGGTTTTCTGTTCCATGTCTGCTATTTTTTTTAACTACTAGTTAGTCTCCCAAATAAGTGAACCCTCATTTTGTTCAAGCATAGCTCAAACTAGTAGGGGAAATCTATATCATCTTATATCTGCTCAGCAGGCCGATTTCATCTCAATACTCAACAATTTTTCCTACAAAAACAAATAACAGACACTCTTTTTTTATAAGACAAATTTCAGTTCTAAGAAACTAGAGATTTTCCAACTCTCAAAAGCAATTAGTATTGATTATATGGATTCTCCTTTTTTTATTTAGTTATCAGTAATCACCTATATGGAGTCTCTACTTTAATGGTGTTCGTTAGCTAATACATGGATTATGAGAAATTACAAGTTTCTTTAGACGACTTCTCTCCATATGAGTTTAGGTCTATCTCGTCTCATTTTAAGTCTTCAATCAGCACAGTATTTTACCCAGTGTTGTTAAAAATGCTGAAGCGCTCGCTTAAAGCGAGAAGTGAAGCGAAGCAACAGGCTGTCGCTCTAATGCCCTGAAGCAACACAATGGTGAAGAAGCGTGCGCTTCTTTCCAAAGAGCGAGAAGCGTGCTTTTTATTAAAGCGCTAACTAGGTTTTTTTAAAATTTCTGTAAACATACTTACGTAAGTTTTACCAAATATTTTCCCTCCTTTGTCGACTACTGCTGAACTCTCGGTAAAAATACTTACGTCAGTTCTTCTCTTCTCTTCTTCTCTTTCTGTTTCTCTGCTCCACAAGGTAAGTAGGTTTTTTTTTACTTTTCAGTTTGCTGTTTGTAATGCTACTTAAGTAGCATTACTCTCTTTTTATTTCTTCTGATTTAGATTTCCTCTGTTTGTAATGCTACTGCGTATGCTCTGCTTCTCTTTTTCTTTTTTTGTTTTGCTGCTCTGTTCTGCTCTATTTTTTTTCCTTTGTTTTTTTGCTGTCCTGTGACTGAGACACTGTTCTGTTTTTGCTTGTAGTAAGTTGTATTTTCTTATTCAATATCTATATCTAGTATCTATTAGTTACTTTTTAATCTAAGAATTGAAAGATTGCTTAATATGACACCTCTATTGAGTTCTTGATTATTTATCTATGCATATTTAATATTTTCTAGTTTTATACTAAATAGCACTTTATTTGAAAAAAACATGCGCTTCCGAAGCAAGCCCTCTTCGCTTTTTTCCGCTTCTCGCTTTCCAAAACACTGATTGTACCAAGGGATGTATTTGGGGTCTTACATAAGACATGACCAAACTATCTCAAGCAACATACTGTCATTGTAACCTCTATATGCGCTACTTCCACCCTGTGCACAATATGGAGGTAATAATATAAAGAATGGTAATGGGATCATAAATATCCATCTCCCTTTGGTCTGAAATGTATAAGCCATGGCTGCGAGTTCCAAAAAGCCACAGAATTTTCTAAAAGAAGAAGATTTACTAGTTTATCTATGCATATTTAATATTTTCTAGTTTTATACTAAATAGCACTTCATTTGAAAAAAGCATGCGACTCACTTCATGCTTCGGTGAAGCAAGCCCTCGTCGTTTTTTTCCGCTTCTCACTTTCCAAAACACTGATTGTACCAAGGGATGTATTTGGGGTCTTACATAAGACATGACCAAACCATCTCAAGCAACATACTCTCATTGTAACCTCTATATGCGCTACTTCCACCCTGTGCAGAATATGGAGGTAATAATATAAAGAATGGTAATGGGATCATAAATATCCATCTCCCTTTGGTCTGAAATGTATAAGCCATGGCTGCGAGTTCCAAAAAGCCACAGAATTTTCTAAAAGAAGAAGATTTACTAGTTTATCTATGCATATTTAATATTTTCTAGTTTTATACTAAATAGCACTTCATTTGAAAAAAGCATGCGACTCACTTCATGCTTCGGTGAAGCAAGCCCTCGTCGTTTTTTTCCGCTTCTCACTTTCCAAAACACTGATTGTACCAAGGGATGTATTTGGGGTCTTACATAAGACATGACCAAACCATCTCAAGCAACATACTCTCATTGTAACCTCTATATGCGCTACTTCCACCCTGTGCAGAATATGGAGGTAATAATATAAAGAATGGTAATGGGATCATAAATATCCATCTCCCTTTGGTCTGAAATGTATAAGCCATGGCTGCGAGTTCCAAAAAG
>JAJOOO010017750.1:0-35189 GCA_029582685.1 Solanum piurae
ATATATATATATATATATATATATATATATATATATATATTATGCTTTTTCACTAATTGTTGTAAGAATTTATATTATTGCATGCCAAACGTATCTTTATGGTGAGGGTATCATTGACTGCCTAGTTTATTCATGAATATTGTGGGACTTGAAGTATCTAGAATTATTAGTCCTTAATTTTATTTCAAATTCAAATGTGTCTAGATAATTTTCAATTCTTAAAATAATTAGTGAAAATATGCTATATCATATGTACTTTAAAAGAAAAGTTAAATAAACTCTATGAATAATAAAGTGTATGATAATCTTACTCTTATCTGACATGATATCAAAATAGAGCATTCATCACTAAATTTACTTTTATCATTCCGATATATATATATAAAGCAAAGACAAGAGAAGGAAGCATCACAGCACCACATGACTTTATTAGTTGGAAGTTTCAAGAATCCCATTGGAAATAGGGTGGATCCATGTTCTTAGTTTTTGCTACCCTCATATACTTGGAATTTTTTTTTAAAATTTAAATAATTTTTAATAATTTCTATTTGATATAATTAAATATTCACTAAACTAAATTAAATTATTATTATTATTATTTTTTTAAAAGTAAATGAATCTTTTGCCTCCACATGCCCCTCATATATAAGAGGTCTGATGTGTTCAGCTTAAAAACTGATCCCATGTGCTTTCTCTTCTATGTTTCATCTCACTCTTCTTTGAAAGCGATTTGTCAACTACTTGTTTTTCATACTGGTTTATCGATTTTTTATTCAGTGTTTGATATTTAATTATAAAAAATTTAGATAAATTATTTGTATATTAACTAAATTTTTTAACATAAATATAGAAGTTCAATCAAAACTAGTGACCAAGAAGGAGTTATCTGTTGCTCAAGTGGCAAGCACCTATTTAGACCGAAGGGTGGTTAGCATGAATATTCTTTTTCAAAAAATTATATCGTGGGACGAAAAAAATGATGTATATATAGGTTAAAGACTATTTAGAGATATATATTAATCTTTTTTAAATACAATCAGTGAAATTTCTATCTTTGTTACTGTTCTTGACCTTCAATTTTAAAATTCTGACTTCGAGTTATCAAGGAGCTAAAAGGTGAGAACTCATGGAAAGGTTGAAAAGAAAATCAAAGTTACTAAATTCTTCCTAATTTGTAATTAAAACTTTAGCTCCGTCTCTATAAATGAATGGGTGACTAATCTAAATTAGTTTCGGCCACTTAGAAATTCCACTATAGAGGTACACCGCTTCCTACAAAAACACGATCTTATAACTCTAAAAATTTGAATCCAAAACATCTATTTAAAAATAAAAAAGTATTTTATATTTTCATTTCTTTGTTATAAATATTTAGTGGTACTTGTTCTATTTTAATTTTTTTTTTTGAATGTGTAAGGGTGGATTCGATTTTTTTAAATATATTGTAACGTTTTGATCGAGTTGGGCCACTTGAATTTGTCTATTGGGATTAAATATGTAATGCATCTTCTAACTTCTTTATTATTATTTTTTTCCATTTTGGTAGATGCAATTTTCATTATCTTAATTAATTTAATTTTAATACGCAGCTACGAATTGTAAATATTGAAAATGTAGCTAAGAAGCACTAATTAAGGCATAAAGTTAGCTATTTCTGAAAATTGTCCATTATCTTTTAGTGTCTTTTGGGGACCCTTTTTTAAAAAAATTATTATTATTGAAATGGCCAGCCCCTGCTGTGATTTTTTTTTAATAAATGAGGTTATAGTTGAAGGGGAAAAGGGTTTGAAAAATACTTTAATTTTGATCGAAATTGTTGTTACGATACCAAATTTTTTGGAGGACCTTTTAACCCCTGCACTTTTTAATACTGTATTTTAAAGGTATATATGTGTCTACGTGGACACATTACTATTTATAAAGATGCAATATTTATGATGTCCACGTGGGTACACATATACCTTTAAAATATACTATTAAATAATGCAGGGAGATAAAAGGTCCTTTTCAAAGTTCGAATATATTTCAAAACTTTTTCCCTAGTTGAAGTGATTGGTCATATAGTATAAGAAAAAAACAATAGTGAAAGGATCATGAAAAGAAATGACCTGTGAGTTGTATATATAACTTATAACTAGTAAGGTCATGAAAACTATAGTGTATAAATAGGGAGTACTCAAAAAAAAAAAGAAAAAAAAAGAAAGGGAAAGATACATTCATAATAATTATGTTGCTTAATTGAAAGACAGTTCCCCCCCTGAGAAATTGCATGGTAAAAGTTCAACAAAACTATCATCATGAAGTTGCCAATCCAACCACTCACATAATTTTCAATCTTTTTAGAACTATTATGTAATGGTCTGGTCTATAGATATTGTCTATTTTGGATTTAGATCGATATAAATTTGTTCCTCGAGGTAATTTAATTAACTCTCGCTCGAAGAATTGATTACGAACTCATTCTTATATATAAGGTTATTCATTTTTTTCTTTCATTGTGATGTGAGACACTCCTTCAGAGATTAGCTCTCCGTTATAAGCGTCACATATTTTTTGTGTGCAAAATCTTATAGTCTATATGGACTTATCGATTATTGAATTGTTGGTGCATGATGTTCTATCTAATCAATAACCTGCGGTACGAAAAAAATCATTTTTCTTTAATGTTGTTGAATTATGTCCTTCTTTATACAATTGTAAATATTATATATAGTAGAGTATATTTTCATTTTCTTTTTAAATGTGTAACAACTTAAATTATTTTATAGTAACTCTTGACCGTGAAGAGAAAAGGTGTATTGAGTGGAATTTGAAGGATAGGAAAGAGGTGCATATATTTGTATGGAATATACGTATATAATAGTATATAAACATGTTATTTAATTTGGCCTCAACTGATAATTATGCTTTTCAATATTTTGGGTTTGCACAATGTAGATACACATGATTTACGTGATATAATACACATGTGACGTTACATAAGATATATGTGTCTAATTGTTCTACTTTACACAATCTTAAGTGTGTACTTATGTATATTCAAAATTGAAGAACATAAATATCAATTGAGACCAACTTAACTTGAATATAAGATAAATAACTTATGTCTGAAGTTATATCACAACTAGAAACAAACTAAGGGTGAACGATGAAAATTTGTGTTATAAAATGTACTTATTTCACTCATTTTCCATTTAACTAATACACTCATAAAAATGCATGATGGAAAATGTATTCTTATTGAAATACTGATATTTTTTCCTAATTTTTCTTGTGAAAACACTACTATTCTTTTTCTCACTAATTCTATCAAAAAAAATAATTAAAATAGCCAATGAATATTTTTTCGTGATAAATTTTAATGGAAAGATGGTGATTCTTTTTTAGTAATGTATGTTGCGAACTTAAACAAGTTTAATAAACCATTATTCTTTCTACTATTTTTATTTTGAAAAAAAAAAATCTCTTGAACTTCTGATGGAAATTAAAGACAATTTCACTTATCATTTATTTCAATAATTTTTTTTATTGAAAATCAAATAGAAACATAAAAAGTACAAAAACTGAACGTTGAACTTTAAATATTTTTCACTAGAACAACCTCACTTGCTTATAATTCGCTTTAAGATACTAATAATAGCGTTTATTATTTTGTTAATGAATACCATTAAAAATGCTAAAGATTGATAGATAGTCAGTGTATACTTCATGTATAGTTAAGTTAGATTCAATTTTTTGAGTGTATCATAATATATTGTCAGTGTATAACTCATGTATAGGTAAGCTATATTGTATAGCCAGTGTATACTTTCTATGATTTTTGACAAGCTATATTGTATACTCAGTATATACTTTCTATGATATATAAAGGCGGATCCAATATCTGAAGTTAATACACGATCTAGGCAAAAGCTACTAGATTCCCGTGAACCTCATGTACTTCGTATCCTAGATCCGTCACTGTTGATATAGTGACATATAAGTTCAGGAAGCAAATGTTTATGTGAGAATGAAACAATTCAAATTAACATTCAAAGTGTTAAATGTTAAGCCAACAAACTTCATTATACATCGATCTTTTGTTATAAAAATTACGAGTTACTTTTATCCAGTTAGCTAAAATATGGCAACGAAATTGACCAACAGGTACGTGTCAAATTAGGCCTTGGGTCTAACTCACACCCCAAAAGCTAGCTCATAGAGACGAGAATTGTCCAGGCCATACAAGGAGCTCAGGATTCCATTCAGGGGAAGAGAAGGCAGCCAACACAAGCAAGCATAACATCCACTGCAAAACAAAAATGAATGAGAGTGGAAATGTACTATACTCGCGTTGATTTCTTGGTCATTCAACTAATAGTTATTATCTCAGAAAGTCACTTTCTTTGTTGAATGAGAAAGACGACTTTCTGAAGTAATAACTATCAGTTGAATGACCATTTGACAGATGAATTAACATACCAGATAAGAGTCAAGGAGATGATATTCTATCCCAATCAGGAGGTTGTATAGTAACTGTGAACGCATATCTTCACGTTGCGTTGTTTGAATTTCCTCTGCTGAATTAGCAACAGACCAGCTGCACCAATTTACTTCAATGCTTTTTAGAGAAACAACGTCCTCGAAATGAGAAGGGATTTTCTCAAGCCTCTTACAGTTTGTTAAAACCAAACGTTCAAGACTAGGGAACGAATCCTCAGAAATCGACCATTGAGCAAAGTTGAGGCTGTCCAATTTTAAGTATTTGAGTTCAGGGAACTCTGTATCATTCACATTCCACTGAACTCCTTCAAAGGCTTTGTTTAGTAACTTTAGAACCTCCAAGTTGCACAATGTTCCAACGATAGAGATTTCTCTCCAAGGAAGACAAAAATTTGACAAAGTTAACTCCCTTAGCTCCGAAGGGAAATTGAATCCTCGTAGACATTCAACTGGACAGTTATTGGAAAACAAATTAAGGGATTCGAGACGACTTAGAAAGTCTAATCTAGGAATCAGAACACATTCTCCCCTCCATTTCCTTGAGCAACCAACTATACATTTTAGCTTTGTCAAATTTGGCATCTTTCTCAATATAATCTCCACGTCTTCACCATAAGGCACATATGGAGTGGAAAAGGTTTGCAAGTTAGCTAACTGTGAATTAGCAAGGGATTCACTCATATTGTAGAGATTAAATGAAGCACGGTCATTTACATGTATATGCCTCAACTTAATCATATTCAAAAGTGAGCATGGTAATGTTACCTGTCCTCGCATTCCTTTTATAATGAACGTTTCAAGATTCCAAAGCTTAGCTATAGATGAAGGAATTGAATCTGCTCCAGTCCGAGCAGCAAAGTACTTCATGTGAATTAAAGACTCTATTTCACTTGGAAAAGTATAACCAATGTTGATTGATTCCAAATCCAATACCTTAACAAGTTTGAAGCTGTTAAGGATGAAGGAGATATCACGCGCCATTGTAGTATACTGATCATCACTGGTGGCATTGAATAGTAAAGAGCGGATACTTGAGCAATGTGGACGCCACTCAGCAAACTCATCCCGGCAAGAATGTATGGACAAACGATATTCTTCAGGCTTGTCAGGATAGATACGAGCATCCGCATCATCATCTCTGATAAACAAGAAACATAAAATGTGAGAATTGGGATGAAGATTGTTACAATAATATAATTCCCTCCATTTCAATTTGTTTGATTACATTCCTTTTTTGGCAACTTTTTAATTCTAAACTTTCCTCATGACATGTTTAAAACTACAAGATTAAATGACATTTTGGTACATTCTACGTATCTTTAGTTTAAGACCACAAGATTCAAAAGTCTTCTTTATTTTTCTGACACTTCATATCAAGTCAAAACCAGACAAATAAATTGAAACCGAGTGAATAGTATATATAGTTCTTTTGTACCTATAGATCCAGAGCAGAAAATTCTCCTGTTTGGCCTTCTCCAAGCAGAATTTGTGCAATAGATCATGAACACGACACGTTTTCAACTTGCCATTGAACCTTTTCTCCATGTCCATGACTAGATTTCTACTAATAAGGTTTTTCAAGAAATCTTGTGCAACATCTTCTAGTCCTTTTTCCTTATTTTCAAGTACGAAACCTTCTGCCAACCATAACCTTGTCAATTTCGAGACGTGAATGCTCTTGCCCCTCAAAAATCCTCCAAAATATAAAAAGCAAGGCTTCAGATGATGTGGTAAATTCATGTAACTGAATCCAATTATCGACATGCTCTCTTCCAAGCTACCGATGGTCAGTGCATCTAGACTTTCTTCTACTTCTTTCCACAAATCTGCTTTGTTATTTTTCTCTTTCAGAACACCGGCAACTAGCACAATGAAGAGAGGCAATCCGCCACAACTTTTTGCTATTCGAAATCCCACATCTCCAAGTTTAGATGGGCAGTTGTCTCCATGGAAAACCATTTTCTGTAATAACTTCCAACTCTCATCATCTCTCAGTAAAGGAAGATCATGGGGATTACTTTCACATTTAGCATATTGTGCCACCTCAGAGAGCCGGGTAGTTAGGATTATTCTACTACCATTTTTAATACCTTGAAAGCACATATGTAAATAGTCCCATGCTTTTGTGTCCCATACATCATCAATGAGGATTAAGAATCTCTTGGTCAACAAAACTTGACGCAGCTCTTTAGCTAATTGATCATCTGCTTTCTTCGTGTGATCAGAAGGCTCAACGTCATTCAAAAGAGTAAGTAACAATTCTCTCCATGAATATGCTTGAGTCACATGACACTTACCATGAACATCAAAGTAACCGGCAACTATCTGATCATTGTAAATCTGCTCGGCAAGAGTAGTCTTGCCCAAACCAGGCATGCCTACTATTGAGATAACGTCTAGCTGAGACGATCCACCAAGTAGCTGCTTTTTTATTTTCTTCATCACATCCTGGAAAAGCACCATTTCTTCATTTTCTGTCGGAGTATTAGCTAATAAAGATGGCTCAATAAGATAAGTGGAAGTCTTTGCAACTTCATGCAATGTCACTTCAATATGCTTTCTTCCAAATATCTCACTAACATCTTTATTAAGAAGCTTTATATTCTCGACAACTTCAGAAATCCAATGAACTTTGTACCAGAGTGGGTAGGAAATCGACAAGCAAGAGTCGATAACATACTCACTTTTGTATGCCATTTCAGTAACACTTGTTTCAAGACCATAAACATCATCATGCTCACCATTGTTCTCTGAAAAATGACTGAGAAAAGATCTTAGATGTATCAACTCTTCCTTGACTGATCCGATCTGATGCTTCAATTCGGTAATTAACTCAAGCTTAGAATGTAACAGCTCATCCAACTTGCCTAAAAAACAATTGAGGAATCCTAATCCACTGGTCTTGGAGAAGCCAAAGAGTGAAGAGTCTGGGACTTTAAAACAAATCATTTTCACCTCTTCTTCAACAAACTTAAGCACTTGTTTGACATCGTAAAGATATAACACGTGATACCAAACAGGATTATCACAACTGACAGAGAAGAAAATGACATACTTTGAACTATTAACGACCTCTTGAACACGTTCTACGAGGTCCTTGAGTTCCCTATGCATGTCGCGGTGCTGTACAATATGTTCAAGGAAAGAGCCCAAACACACCAGATTTTCTTGGACGACAGGTATTTGATTCTTCATAAAAGGGATCGAACCAGCATCACAGGTGAACACCCTGCCCAGATTGTTTAGTAAAAACTTGACAAGGCCTTCTACATTTGTCTTAGTCATGTTGCAAGGTGATGCATCCAAATCTTCAAAGCATACGCTTCTTACCTCTGCCTTGACAGACTTGATCTCACGTAGCAACACAACTAATGAAAGACTCATTTCCTCACAACAAGAACCACTGATTAGTACTGCATTGTGGGCAGTCACTTCAGCATGCACTAGAAGATCATGCAATTTGTAAAGCTCTTTGTGTTGCCTGAGAAGATCTATTAAAAAAACTCTGAGGAAAACAAGCTCTTCATGAGTATCTTCAATCAGAGCTATAATTTGAGCTTCCAACGTGGCTTTGTGCTTTAGCAGATGTGTCAAGTTTCCCTCAGACTTGATAAGCTTGAAAGCCACTGTCAAAAGCTTGATCTCTAGATTGACTTTCTTACTTTCATTTCTATTTACAGCATCCTCGTAAGATGAACGGATAACATCTGTAGCCTCGAGTGCAATAGTTTCAATTTCTGTCAAGAGATCATTTTGCTGTATGCATTCAATGTACTGATTTGGGGGATCAACAAGAAATGTTACCAGGAGCAACAACCCTTGGTAAAACATTTTCCTTTTATCAGTAAATACAACGTTGGTTTCATTGTTTGGTAACACTTTGAGGCTGTCAAGGATGTACTCGTGAAGCGCTATGAACATCTCATCCATCTTCGAGCTACCTAAGGACGATGTCTTTGAGGATTTAAGCATGCTGAAATATGAATCAATGACCTCAAAGTCAAAAGGAAAAAAGTTCAGCAGATTTATCGTAATGAGATGGTTCGATGATGACGATGCAGAAGCGATAGGACACATCTGTCTAATTGCTGCCTTGATAAACTTAAACTTAAGAAGCAATTGGAAATGTGAGAGATTTATTTCCTTAGCTGAGCCTCCTTGCTTTGAATTACGAGAGAGAGAATTGATGACAGATCCTGCTTCGGTGGTAACAGATTGTATCAGGGACAAAACATCAGTTGTCTTTGTTTGCTCGTTGCACTGATTCAATGAATCCATGAGAAAATTTCTCAAGAATATCAACTCCTGCTTAACATTCTCGATCATATCGTTCAAAGGAGCTACCAAGTGTTCATGTTTTGTTAGCTCAATCAAACTGCTCTCTACCTTGATATGATTAAGCTTCACTTGCAAAGGAAATAGCACATGGTCTGCTTCAGTAGTCTTCTCACAACAGGAACTGACAGCAGTTTCGGCCTCAATTGCGATATTTTCAATTTCTGTCAGGAGCTCCTGTTGTTTCTTGCATTCAACAGGGAGATCAGCAAGAAATGATTCTATGAGCAGTAACCCTTGGTAAAACTTTTTCACCTCATGAAATCTCAAATCAGCTTCATCCTTCAGTAACTCGCGGAGATTGTCTAGAATATATTCAAGGAACTCCATCGAAAACTCATCCATCCTTGGGATTCCTATGAATGATGTCTTAGAGAATTTCAGCGTGCTGAAATAAGAACGAATGACCTCAAAGTTAATCGGAATAAACTCCAGCAAATTTATCGCAGCATCATCTGGAGTTGATGATGCAGAAATGATGGGACACATCTGTCCAATTGCTCTCTTGATGAACTTAAACTTAAGAAACAATCCGAAATGCAAGAGACTAATTTCCCACGACAAGTTTCGTTGCTTAGAATTATGAGAAAGAAAATTAATGAGTGATCCTGTATCGGTAGTGACAGATTGTACCAGGGTCAGAACATCAGTTATCTTAGTTTGCTCTTTGCACTTGTCAAACCAATTCATGAGAAAAGCTCTCAAGAATATCAGCTCTAGCTTAACATTGTCAAGCAGATCCTTCAAAGGAGCCATCAAGGTGGCTTCATGTATCTGTAGCTCGATCAAGCTGCTCTCTACCTTGACATGATTAAGCTTTACCTGCAAAGGAAATGGCAGAATTATCTTGGTTTCCCCTTGGCACTGCTCCAATGAATCCATGAAAAATGTCGGCAAGAATATCAACTCTTCCTTGACATTGACAATCAGATTCTTCAAAGGATCCATATCGGTATGTTTAAGTAGCTTAGTCAGACTGCTCTCTGCCATAACACAATTGAGCTTCAGTTGCAACGGTAAAAGCAATGAATGATCCTCATTAGATGAACGGACAACAAATTCAGCCTCAATTGCGATAGTTTCAATTTCCATCAAGAGGTCATTTTTGTTCTTGCATTCAATGTACTGACTTGGGGGGTCAGCGATAAATGTTACTATAAGCAACAACCCTTGGTAAAACTTTTTCACCTCATTTCCAGCAGTAACAAACAAATTGGTTTCATCCTTCAGTAGTACACTGATATTGTTGAGAATATAGTCAAGAAACACCATCAAAACGTCATCCATCTTCGGGCTACTCAAATATATTATCTTTATGGATTTGAGCATGCTAAAGTAAGAATAAATAACCTCAAAGTTGATAGGAACAAAGTTCAGCAGATTTATTAAAGGATGATCAATCACCGTCGTGGATGCATAAATAACGGGACACATCTGTCTAATCACTGCCTTAATGAACTTGAACATAAGAAGCAATGTGAAATGCAAGAGATTGATTTCTCCTTCCAAGTCTCCTCGATTTGAATTGAAGTAATGAGATCTAATGAGCAATCCTGCTCCAGTGGTCACAGATTGAACCATGGTCAAAACATCACTTATTTGAGTTTGCTCTTTGCACTGCTCCAATGAATCCATGAGAAAAGTTCTCAAGAATATCAGCTCTTCCTGCACATCTTCAATCAGACCTTTCAAAGGAGATATCAGGGTGACGCCATGTTTTAGTAGCTCAATCAAACTGCTCTCTACCTTTATATGATTAAGCTTTATTTGCACGGAAAAAGGCACGGTGATTTTAGTTTTCCCTTTGTTCTGCTCCAATGAATCCATGAGAAAACTTCTCCAGAACATCAGCTCATCCTTGACATTGACAATTAGATCCTTCAAAGGAGAAATCACGGTGGCTTCATCTTTCCGTAGCTCAATCAGACCGCTCTCTACCTTGATAAGATTAAGCTTAACTTGCAAACGGAAAAGCACATGCTCTACTTCAGTAGTCTTAAACAATGAATTGACAGCAGATTCAGCCTCAATCACTATTGTTTCAATTTCAGTCAAGAGATCATTTTGTCTCTCACATTCAGTGTACTGGATCGAGGTGTCAATGAAAAATGTTACTAGAAGCAACAATCCCTGGTAGAACTTTTTCGCCTCATTTGTAGCAGCAACAATCAAACTGCCTTCATCATTCAGCAACTCTTGGAGATGATCGAGAATATATTCAAGAAACCCAATCAAAACCTCATCAATCTTCGGGCTACCAAAGGATGATGTCTTTGATGATTTTAGCATGCTGAAATATGAATCAATGACATCAAAGTTAATAGGAAGAAAGTCCAGAAGCTTTCTCATAGGATGGTTTGATTCCGATGAATCAAAAATGACGGGACACATTTGTCTGATTACTGCATTGACAAATTTAAATTTAAGAATCAATTGACAATATGCAATATCCATTTCCCTGACCAAATCTCCTTGCTCCAAATCATTTGAAAGAGAATTAACGACATATTCTGCTTCGGTGGTTACATATAGAACCAGTGACAAGACATCAGTTATCTTAGCTTGCACTATGCATTGCTGCAATGAATCCATGAGAAAAGTTCTTAAAAACATCAGCTCTTGTTGAACTTCATCAATCAGATCCTTCAAAGAATCCACCGCTGTTGTTTCATGCAGCTTAATCATCTCACCCTCTATCTTGACATGATTAAACTTCACTTGCAAAGGAAAATGAGTAGTCTTGTCCACATCCTCATCATACAAGGAGTAGACCAGAATTGCCGCCTCACTAGCCACATCTTCAATATGTGATAGAAGAGAATATCGCTTTTGGTCCTCAGTGCATGGTGTTGGCAAGTTCAGAAGAAAAGTACCAAGGTAAACCAATCCTTGTTGGAGCCATTGCATATGATCATCAAAGGCCACTTTCAAGCTGTCGTCACGACTTAGCAGTTCTTCTAGGTCCTCTCGGAGAGAACAAAGAAAACCTTCCACAACTTCATGAGCTATCATTGGAGTTTTTGATCCTGATAAATTTGACCGGCATTTTAGGACACACGTATAAATCTGTCTCAATTCAGGTCCAACAGAACTTACTGTTTCCAACAGCTTAGAGAACTCAGAATGCACTACACTTTCCGGGTCCAAATATAAGAAAGATAAGTGTGCAGCAGTGTAAGCTACATCCTCAGCATGGGTGTAGAGATCACTCATTGTTGTCTCGTCCTCATAAACGCAAGAATATGCAGTAAAAATGAGGAATCTCAGAGATATCAGCTTCTTTTCAAGCATTTCGCCTTTTGTGATGTGAGGGGCGGTAAAATCCTTCATACAGTTCCATAGAACCAGAACACTCTCAAGCAGAGAATCTACAAATGTCATCATCTCGAC
Organism: Solanum piurae; assembly: GCA_029582685.1. NCBI lineage: Eukaryota > Viridiplantae > Streptophyta > Magnoliopsida > Solanales > Solanaceae > Solanum > Solanum piurae. The sequence continues at coordinate 12,208 of JAJOOO010017750.1, forward strand.
AGTAATTCCGATAGTTGATCTCAATGGCTTTGAATCTTTGATTCGCCTAGCAATAAATGCCGGTTTTAGTTTTTTCAGCACCTTTGAAATCATTCTGATTGTGACCTTTGTCCGACCTTCATTATTCATATGGCACCATATCTCATAAAAGAAATTATGAGCTTCTTCAAATAAGGACTCAATTTTTGCAGAAATCCTATTCTTGGGGGTACGTTTCTCCAATTGCTTGAGAAATTCAGCTACAAAATTTAGCTGTTTCTTAGCACCCTCCAATTCATTATTCACCGAATTTCCCAAATGTCTACTCTTCACAGAGTCTATACCTTTTATAACTGCATTGCAAGAATCTGCAGCCATCTTAAATTCTCGATTAGTAATATAATCCTGCAAGTTATAAATAAAGATCTTTAGAACTTGACACCATAAATAAAGCACCATTATTTACAATTACTAATTCTAACCATATCACAAAATTCTAACCATATTTATCAGAAAGCAAAAAGGAGCACAAGGAAAAAGTAAAGAAATGACTCGAGATCTATTTATCAAAAGCTGATGATTACGAACAAGGACATTCATAAGCCAAATTCAGGAGCACATATGCAACAACAACAACATAACCAGTGTAATTTCACAAGTGGGATCTACGGAGGGTGGTGTTTATGCAGCCTTACCTCTACATTGTAAAGGTAGAGAGGTTGTTTCCGATGGACGCTTGGCTCAAGTAAAGCATAGGAGCACATATGGGCATTCTAAATTCTGGATGATGTCATTCAGATTGACAAATACACCAACAGCTTTCACGGATATGATCTATAAGGTGTCAGAAGCCATTCTTGGACAGCTTTGTTGATATTCTTTATGGGTTGATTTCTCAAATGGTCACTCAATTAATAGTTATTATCTCAGAAAGTCACATTTCTTCTTGATTTCAACTTTCTTCAACATAACAAGTGACTTTTTGAGATATTAATTACTAAGCTAGTAACCATCTGATAAATCAACTTTAAATTTTATTGATAACAACCTTGTATATGCGGGAATGAAAGGAGAAGACATAACAGGTGAGGACGATATGATATTGCAGACATCAATGAAGACACAAGGTGTATGCAAAGCTATTTAAATATGAGTGCTCCCAGAGGCTCAAGACTTGTTTTGTTACATCTATAGTATCGTTATTCACATGTTTTGGTAGCTATTCAGTATATTATGATCAGTGGCGGATAAAAGATTTTCATTCAGGGGTGCATTTTGAATGCATTGGACCGCTGAATTAACCTTTTGTATGTTGTTCAGGGGATTCAAAATTTATATATGTACATAAACACAAACATATACCCTATATATATATAGTGTAATTTTTGCCAAGGGGTTCGGGTGAACTCCTTCCTGCCCCTCTAGGCTCTACATCGCCCCCTGATTGTGATCCCTTAAGAACTGGACTTGGGCGTGTTTTGATGTAGCATGATAGTGTAATAGCTTATGCTTCTAGACAGTTGAAGAAGCAGGAACAGAATTACCCACTAGTGATTAGGAGATAGTCGCATTTGTCTTTTCTCTAAAGATCTTACTACACACAAATGTTGAGACTTGACGTTCATTATTAGTGACCGTAAAGTCCCACATTAGCTGAGACAATGAGTCACGTCTCCTTATATGGTCTTGGATAATCCTCTCCTCATTTTCAGTGCTTGATTAATTTATTTTTATCAAAGTTCAAATGATATATAGATATTAGATTGTCATGATTTGAAATTTTACCTATCCTTTTGCATTCATAAACTTAATCTAGACTGGAACCTTCCAAATCCTTAACACGAAAACGAATTCCTACAGTTTCCCAAACTAAGATTACAAAGTTATAAAGTGTAATCAAACTAAATCAGGTTTATAAATAGAGCCTAATGAGCCTTAAAATGCAAACTGAAGGTACTGAAAATTTTTACAACAACAACTACATAGACTTCGATTTTATCGGTTTTCATAATACTATATTTTCTTTTCCTACATGTTTGATATATGTACTTGAACTCAGGGTCTATCAGAAACAACTTCTATACCCTTATAAGGTAGGGGTAAGGCAGTGTAGACTCCACCCTTCCCAGACATATTCGTAGGATTTCACTGAATATGTTGTTGTAATAAGTACTACATAAAGATCTCATACGATACTAAAAGACTCTTAGAAAACATAAGATCTGAAGTAAACGTACTAACGTGACTAAAATTAAAGTCTAAAACATAATCCCAACTAATAAGTATGTATCAACTATATATAACTTACTTTGATTTGATGTAAAGGTCAAGTCCTTTGTTGAATCACCAAATCTGCAAATAACCAGACATTTAATTAATTCACTTAAATGAAGAAAAAAAGTCTAAAAAAATATTTTTGAAAGAAATAAAATAAAATTGGGGGTCTTACAAATAAGTGAAGATTAATAGGCTTAAATAGACACTCAAAGAAAATTAAAGCTCACCTTTGGTAATTTTGCTTTTTTGTATACTGAAAAAAGAGTGTTTAGACGAAGAAGACTTTTTGATTAGTGAAAGATAATTTCTTGATGATCATACTAATCATTACTAATAATATAGCAGAGAAATTAAACAATGACTAAAAGAGTAGACTGCCTAATGAATTGGTCTTTTCTAAATGCTTGACAGATAGAGGAATATTAATTAGTTAGATAATTAATTGTTAGAGGAATATCAATTATAATATGTCATTTTGTCTCATTTCATGAAGCTAAGTTCAGAAAACACAAAGTAAAAGAATTGATTATAGTCAATTTTTTATAAGGTATAATACATAAATGTGTCGTTTAACTTGACCTGATATTTATATTTTCTAATTTTGGGTGTAGACGAGTGGACACTTAAACTTGTATAAAATTGAACAAATAGACACATTCGTCTTACATGACAATTTTGTAGCTTACGTGGCATTCTATGTGTATTGTGTCACGTAGGATGTGTGGTCTACTTGTTCAATCTTATACGAATTCAAATATATATCTGACGGGCTCAAATACATGTACATTGGATACATACGGATCAAATTAGGTGTAATTTATTTTAGTTACATTATATATAAACATGATTCGCACGTATCTAGAATACATTAACTCTCTTCTCTCTCATCTTGCTCGTCTTTTTTCAATGTATATGTTATCAATTTTCATCGTGTGTATTTCACATTAATTTCATCTGCGTATCTTATATCAAATATTTAGAATATTCGTGCATAGATGTACATCTATTCAGTATAAAAATATATGGCCATGGCAGGTAGGACTACTAGACCAAGAACATTGGCCCAGACAAGAAAAATCATACTCCATCTGTGGTCTTGTTTCACAACCTTTCCTTTCTAGTCCGTTCAAAAAAGGATGTCACCATTAAAAATAATTTAAATTTAAAATTTCCCTTTTATCCTAAATGAAATGAACAATCACACAAATATTTATGAATTTTTTTAAACCACAAATTTCAATTTTTTATATTTTTTTAAACATCATGTTAAGTCAAAAAATGCCCGGAGGGAGTAAAAAGAATTACATTGACTTATTAGTACTTAAAAGAAATTAACTTTCATTCATAAAAAAGTCTTCTTCACTGAAATTTGCAGATTTGATGATTCAGCATAGGAGTTGAGGTTTACACCAAATCAAAGCAAGTTATGGAACAATTGCAGTGTGCATTTTGCTTATAAAGGGAAAAAAATTCAATGTATTTTTACTTATATTACTCATAAGATTTATATGCCAGTAGAAAATATAGAAAATTTCTAGTACTTACTACAAGAACATACTTATGAGATCGGTGTTTAGGGAAGGTGAAGTATAGTGTTACCCTTAGGACTAGAAAAGTTGTTTCCAATAGACCCACAGTAAAGAATATCAGTAGCAACAACAATCAATTTAAAACCGATAATATTTAAGTTGTTGTAAAAATTCAGTATCTTCAGTTTGCAGTTCAGGGGGTGGGGTGAGGAAGAATAAAAGAGTTAGATTGTCTACCTTAAGGTTCATTAGGGTATATTTATAAACGAGTCAATTCCCTAAATGGTCACTCAAGTTTAGGGAATTGCCTTGAAATATCATTTATGTTTCATTTAGGATCAAAATATCACTCAACTATCACTATTTTCATTCAAATATACTTACCAATTCAAAAGCCCCACTCTCTCCTAGTTGGCATGCCATGTCATTGAAGCCTTTTTTTTAATAATACACTTATTTAATTCAACAAACTCAATTAACTAAAATAATGATCTTACTATTATATATATATATATATATATTATTTTATTGAGAAGAAATTTTAATACTTAAAAATCTTTTATCATAATTAACTTTTTATTTTTTATGTTATGAAGAATAGTTTTTTAAAAACTTACTATAATGTCATCAATTTTGAATACTTATAAACACATATATTCAAAAAATATTGATATATAAATCACTGATGAAAATTAAATTAAATATTAAATTAAAAACAAAATTTAAATAATAAATTTCTCCTTTTTACCAACTATTTTGTCAACCTTACAAATTTATTTGAAACTTTTATGAAAAAAATTACTTTTTCAAATAATTTACTTAGAGATTTCAAAAATTCTTAGGTAACAATTGCACACAAAAAAAATCATTGAATTTTATTTGGTAGAAAAATATGAAGGAATTAGATATTTTTAAAGTATTTTTTTACAATCTTCATAAATTTTCACGTAATTTATATATTTGTTTTGGAGAGACATAAGCTTAATGAATTAAATAGGTTTATTTTTATTTTTTTTAAATGATGATTTAATGACATGACATATCAACTAGAATAGAAGGAGACTTTTGAGGTATTTAGTATTTTTTTTTTGGGAAAAAAATTAGAAATAATATTATTCACTTTCTATTTTTTAAAAGAAAATATTGTAAGCATGAATTTCAAAGCACACAATTAATTCTATTGTAATGGTTAATTGACATTTAATATTATTGATTCATTATACAATTTATGATTAATTAATGTAAGTTAATATTCATGAGTGATTTGTATAACAATTGTTTTTTTGAATATATGTGTTTATAAGTATTCAAAATTGATGACAGTATAGTATATTTTAAAAACCTATTTTTTCATAGCATAAAAAATAAAAAAATAAATATTTTTTAGTATGAAAATTTCTTCTTAATAAACAAATATATATTTTTTAAATAATAAGATTATTATTTTAGTTAAATGAGTTTGATGAATTAAATAAGTCTATTATTTTAAAAAAGACTTTAATAACATGGCATACCAACTAGGAGAGAGTAAAGTTTTTAAAGTATTAAGTATATTTGGAGGAAAATAGTGATAGTTGAGTGATATTTTGGTGCTAAGTGAAACATAAATGATATTTCAAAGCAATTTCCCAAACCATTTAGGGTTTGTTTGGAAAGTCACCTGGTAATTGGAATTGGTGTAATTACTAGGGTAGTAATTACCAGCCTAGTAATTACATTGACATGTTTGGTTGCCACAGGACAGTGTAATTACCTTTGCCCTGTTTGGTTGGACGAATGTAATTACACAGTTAAATTTTAAAATAGATCATATTTTGAATAAATAATATTACGACTTAATTAATTAATGAATACAAAGTTTTCTGCTAGCCACAATGACAAACAAAATAATGAAACTTATCATGACAAGAATATTATTGAACTTATCATGCTAGCTTTGCATAACCATGATTCCGTATAACCAAAACACTTTATTTCATCGGACTCGTGTATTGGAATCTTATCAAATTGATATTCATAATTATCTAATTGTTTGACAAAATCATCATGAATATAAATGCATAATCATGACTCCGTAGAACATAATCCGTCCAGCGACTAGGATAATTGACAAGAGGTAATACCTTACAATGTTGGCAACTTGTATTGCACATGATTAACATCCTTGATCTATACGGCATAAACATAGTTAGAAGTATATTTTTTTGCTACAACAACCCTTCTTATCCAGTCAAGTCACAACAAAACTAAGAGAGTCATTCGATATATAATATTCACCTAATTGCTCTAGCGTTCCACATTTGTTGAGCTATTTCATCTCTCAGATTGCACATATATTGTTTATCAGCATCTGTCGGACCTCGTCCAAGGTCTTCTTCATCAGAATCAGAGTCAATATCATTCAAACCGTGAGAATCTTCTATTTCCTCTTCCATGTGTTCTTCAAAATATGAATCCTGCCCATTCCATTTACGGATGAAATTATGAAGTATGCAACATGAGAGTACAATCCAACCCTTTTTTTTATGAAATATGGAGGAGGAGTCGTTAATATAGGAAATCTTTTTTTCAAAACAGCAAATGTCCTCTCTACGACATTTTGAAGTTTTGAATGTCTCAAATTATAGAGCTCGCGAGCATTTTGTGGTGCTTGTGTTTGGCTCCATTCTCTCAAATGAAATCGTGCACCACGATAAGATGCTAGAAAGCCCTTTGTATTTGCATAGCATGCATCAACAATGTAATATTTTCCTACAAAATTACAAGTATGAACTTGAACTCTTTAGAAAAATAAACAATATCAATATATGAATTATTAGTAAATTACCATTCGGAATTTTCAATCTATTTTCTGATCTTTCCCAAACAGCATTTCTTTACACTCTAGAATCTGAAGCAGAGCCTTCCCAACCACTAAGCACGTATTGAAAGTTCATATCAAAATCTACAACAGCAAGGACATTTTGAGAAAGAACTCCTTTTCGATTTCTATATCTGGGTTGTTCTTCCATAGGTATTAGTGCAGGAATATGAGTTCCATCTATAGCTCCAACGCAATCCTTCAAAAATCTTACAATAAATTTGAGATATGACACAAAACAATTACAAAGTTTTAACTAGTAAAAGTAAAATGTAATGCTAAAGACTAACCTTGAACCAATGATAAAAAAATGGATTAGAGAATATTTCTTGTGAGATATCTTTTCCTACCTGCTTCACATAGTGTTTCCCTAATCGAAGATAAGCTTTCAAGCACTTGTTAAAATAACGACTAATTGTTTCTCCTGAATGTTGAAAACGATTTTGCACAACTTTATTCCTTTCATTATGAGCTAATGTAAATAAAAATATAGCCAGTTGTTCTTCAACTCTAACCATTCTTGAATCAGTTAATAGACCTCTTGTTTTCATCTTATCTGCAAGTTGCAAGAAGCATCCAACATTCATACGTACATAGTAGGTCATAGCATCCACGAGGATGTCCTTCAATCAAATATTTGATAAACTCTGCTCCAGTTAAAATTGATCTGTGCACTCTTTTTTTTTTTATCCAACACCAAAATAATTTGCAATGATACTAATTAAAAGTACACATTTTGCCAGAAACACCATGACGTGATCTTTCTTTGCCATCCTATTGACAAGTAAAATGAATTAATTTTAAAACTATAATGGCATAAGAAAGAGCGGAATATTCTTATGATGGCCATTTCGAACAAATATGTAACGTAATTTAAAAACAAAGAAGAGATAAATAATAATATCATATACAATTTCAACAAAACATAAGATAAGTCTTCGGCTTAATTGTAGAATAGATAATCTAGAAGTATATAAGATACTAGCCCAAAACATCATTCGAACAACAAAATATGCTTTTAAACGACATCACTCAATATAAACCAAGTTTGCGCATAACCCATTTCTTTCTAAGCTCTGGAGCCATAGCAGCAAAAAATTCAGCATTTCTCTTATCTGCAAGGAGGTCAATAGTTTGCATAGTCCATTCATCATCGAAGTCCTCCAATATCAAAGGCATTAATTTTTCAGCAGAAATGTTTTTTGGTTCATGTTGTAGCCTTATTTGTTCTTCAGCTATTGTTGTCCATCTATCAACAGATTTGGCCAAGCTGTTTCCAATAGAATTCTTAATTCTCTTGGGCCGTGATGTCAAAGTTGGTTGTTCATCTAAATGCCTTTTTCCTGCTCTCTTTTCTTGATTAGATGATTGAGTTATTTCAGGACTGGTAAAGTTCATGTTCTAAACAAAATATCCATCATCATGGTCAACAAATTGTGTATCTTCAGGAGCAGGTATGGTAACTTTTTCTACAGCTATAGCATCATCGGTGAATTCACTTTGAAAATCTTCGACATCATTTATTTTACACCCATTCCTACCATCAGCGACGGTATCTCCAAAAATTAAGGCCAAAGTATTATAGTATGGCAATGTCTTCATCCTATACTTAGGATCTTTTGGGTGTGCCTATTATATTATCAATAGTCTTAAATCAGAAAAATAAATAACATAAATTTAAACTATATCGGGAAAAAAAATAGCAATATATATAACTCACTGCAAGGTATTGCTCCCAGACATCATCTTCAACATCAACTTTTCAAGTTTCTTCATTCCACCCAAATCCACTATGTTGTGACATTCTCTTCATAGTTGCATACATCTTCTTCAAAGTCCTCATCCTATTTTTCATTTTAGTCTTATCTAATTTGTCCCCATATAGCTTGTTCATTTCTTTTTCTACACTATCCCATCCTTCGGTGGTTAAGCCTCCTGGTTGCGTTCTTCCCAACTTAACTTGTTCAGCAATAAAGTAAATGAAGTGTTCATCTTGAACTTCACTCCATTTGGTGTATGGTTTTCCAACCTTAGGTGTTTGGTTAGTTGTCATCCTACATAAATGAAAATATAAAAAAATTCAAGGCAAAAAAGTACTTCACTAAAGCAGGCTATGATGTTAATTTGGTAAGGTGAACTTGATTGTTTTTAGAGTAACACGAGGAGTAATGTACCTCAAGCTCACATTTACCAGATGACTATGACTAATCACCTATATCAAGTATGGCAAGAGAGGAATCAAAGATTATTTTGGTTCGACGCATCATCTAAGAAGTGATGTACAAGGTCAGTTTCAAGCCCAAGCGAGCAATGAGGACCTGAACTATTAACCCATTTAAAGTTTGTTTGGTAGGCTAGCTAGGAGTTGATATTTTGTTTTGCTACTTACTGTTGCTACCAGTGATAATATTTATGCATTGTAACAATCAGCTAGACAATTTCAAATACAAAGAATGTAAATGGGAAGAAAGCAAGAGTAGAGGTATATCGACTGAGGCGAACTTCACAAAGTCACAAGCTAGCTAGTAAGACAAAGAAGAGAAATAGGCAAGCCAACATGCTTAAAGCCATGATTTATTAAAACCATATAGATCCTGAAATTACATAACTAGATGATTGTCATTGTAGGAAATATGTATAACTGATTGTTAGAATCAATTTTCTGATATATTATTATTATTATCAGAAATTAAAGAAAAAAAATTAATTCTCATATTTATTTTAATCTCAAGAACTAACAGGAGAAAATACAAAGATCAAATTCATACATAATCTACCTAGACATCAAAATATGAAAGTAAAATGAATCAAGAAAGAAATCTTACTTGAAAGAAGAAGTACAGGGTTTGTTGTTGTGGCGTTCTTAGAACTGAAAATGTCTGGACAAAAAAGGAAGAAGTGTCTTGGTATTCCAAACAAAAATATATTAAAAAAATATAATATTAAAAAATTCATGTAATTACATGGTGTAATCACACTCAATTCCTTACCTCCCTTGGGAATTGAGGAGTGTAATTACTCCCCTTCAATTACACCCAATTCCCCTCTTACCAAGTAATTACTTGATCTACCAAACAGGACAAAGAGAGTAATTACACCAATTCCCAATTTCATTGTGGCCTTCCAAACATGCCTTAGGGAATTGTTGATTTAGATTGATTCACTTTCTAACTTTGTAATCTTAGTTTTGCAAACGGTAGGAATTCGTTTGCAAAAATATACTGATATTAGTTTAACAATCTTCGGTGAATCTTAGTTGTTCAATTGGTTGGTTGGCTACCTGAACTCCGACTTTGTCAATGAAAGTTCAATTCTCCACCCCCGTTTCCCTTTCCCCTACCCCAAATTAAAAATTATAAAAACAATCTTCATCCCAATCATCATATTTTATGGTTTTTGTTTATCAGTGACAATGATGCGGATGCTCATATCTATCCTGACAAGCCTGAAGAATATCGTTTGTCCATACATTGTTGATACAGAGTTCCCTGAACTCAGATACTTAAAATTGGACAGACTCAACTTTGCTCAATGATCGATTTCGTCCCCTAGTCTTGAACGTTTGGTTTTAACAAACTGTAAAAGGCTTGAGAAAATCCCTTCTCATTTCGAGGACGTTGTTTCTCTAAAAAGTATTGAAGTAAATTGGTGCAGCTGGTCTGTTGCTAATTCAGCAGAGGAAATTCAAACAACGCAACGTGAAGATATGCGTTCACAGTTACTATACAACCTCCTGATTGGGATAGAAGATCATCTCCCTGACTCTTATATGGTACGTGCTATATTCATCTATTCAGGTGGTCATTCAACTAATAGTTGTTATCGTTGAGAGTCACATTTCTTCTTGGTTCCAATTTCCACTCTCATTCATTGTTGTTTTGCACCTGAACATATTGATTTGTTAGAGTTGTACTTGTGTTGGTTGTAATGACATTTTTCGCGTATCATTCAGGAACAACACGCCTAGAAATCCAAAAAGTTCTGATGTTCTGCCAGCAATCATCGTTATTATTGTTATGTTGCTGCAATTTTGCTACCTGGATCGAAATCATACTAATTACTAAACTTTATTTACATAAAGTTTTTGAATTCCCTAAGTTTGGCATACTATGGTTGTTCAAATGTGGAATATGTCATTAGCTACCAGAGTTGTTACTTGTTCCCAGATATGTGATGTATATATGTCACTCCCAAGTACTTTATTAATTTACTAATAAGTCGTTTCATGGCAGTAATTTTGTCTATCACTTTATGTGATGTATCACTTCAATGGGAATTACAAGAAAATACAACAACAACATACCCAGTGAAATCCACAAGTGCATGGGGTCTGGAGGGTAGAGTGTACGCAGATCTTATCACAACCTCATAAAAGTAGAGAAACCATTTCCGAAAGATCCTTTGCTCGAGTTGTTTTGCAAAAGTACTATGATGGATTTGAAGAGTTGTCTATAAACAAGATTGTGACAAACCAATTGTGATTGACAAATAAGAGTCCCACATATTTATAACCACCAAGCAAACAACTCATAAATTAACAAATCCATCCCTACACATACTCTGGCATATGAATCAAAAAGAATAGAAATCCCAAAATAAAGAAAATTAAAGAGACCTTTGAGCTGGGGTAGAGCGCGATTCGGATTTAGTCGGAGCTCCAACGTGGGCTCCGGACACCGGGTGGAAAACCAAAAAAAAAAAGAGAAACTCTTTTGATCACTACCCTATTTAAAAATTAAATTTTAAAAATATCCTTTTAACTTTTCCTAATCGGTCATTATTTACTTTTTCTAGTCGATACAATATTAGATTAAACATCAATTATATAAAATTATACATATATTATACATATGTAGACTATATTTAATTCAAGCTGAATGGACGACTATTTAAGTTAATTCTTATACCACCCTACACCCTACTAGTTAAGGTTGATATATTTGCCCTTGATCGCATGGTATAATGTTTTAAATTAAAGTATTTACAATTTACTAGCTAGAACTTAGTTTTCTTTCCTATCAAAAGAAAAAAAATAGAAGTGAGTAACCATCATTTCCAAGTAAAGAAAAAGTGGAATAGCTAATATATTATATTATATATAATACATTAGAGTTATGAACATGCACTAGGGAGAGATCCTAATTAGTCATCACCATCCATATTACAGGCGGATTCAAAATTTAGATTTTATAAGTGCAACTATTGATTAAATTCTTAATATTTATCACATTTTTGTGGATTTTACATTATATAATTATGTTTTACATCAAGTTCAAATGAACCCGATACCGTAACGAAAGAATATATAGGGTGGCATAGGATTCTCCAAGACCCCCTTTTCTTTAATGAGAGGGTGCCTTTGCAAAAAAAAAGAGTGAAGTCCCAAGTAAAATGTGTATAAATGAAATTAATTAATGAGAAAAAGTACTATTTAAAAAATAATTAAAAGAAAAGTAATGACTAAGCTGGAAAATGGACAGATAAATCAACAATCAACTTATGATGAAAAAGTTGATTTTAATGACAAAAAGAGAAATGTAGAATCAACTTAGATGTAGGATTAATCCCAAGCATAGAAACCCTACAATACATTTCACCCTATAAAGTTAAAGGGCAAATAAACAAGAAAATGAATAGAAAAGACTACTTGCAAAGGTTGCATTTTCTTTCCGCATGCACGTAGGGCCTTTCCTCACTATTTACATTATTTGATAAATACAATAGGTTGAGTATATCGATAATTTCTTAAATTTGATAGTAAATTTTGTTTAAATATTTAAATTGTGATTTATTTTAAAAGAGCATTTGAACACGAGATAAAGCACCTCATTAGACATGTCTAACTCGAATTTTAGTATAACTTTTGTGTATTCTCAAATGTTCATTATACATCAATAAGTTAACCGCTTAGTTAAAAATACGTCACCTCTTTTGATTATAACTCATTTAACTCATGATGTTGGTTATGATAATTAATTTTAAAAGGTGACATATATTTTATGTGTTAACTTAGGTGCATAATGTCGTTTGAGAACACGCACAAAAGTTTTTCCAAATTTCACATTGAAATTAAAGGTTTGATATAAACACTTGGCTTTATTATATGTTCATATGCTTAATTAAAATATATCGTAATTTATGTGTCAAAATAATATTTAATAAATTTAAAGAATTATCGATGTGAACTGTTTAATTAGCTGATTATTAAATTTATATGTGATATTAGTCTTGTCATATTTTACGGTATGTAATAAAGAAAGTTGACAAAACTGTACGCTACGTTAGCGTGTCTAAAGGCTCATTAATTAGAACGTCACATTCTTTTCAAATTTAAATTCAAACAAGATTTGGCCTAATTTAATTTGATGTTGATTTGATCATAATTTCACAATATCTTCATCAATAAGCCAAATTTTTCATTGGTTCATGATTGTGACTACCATTTAGTTTAAGTCAAAATTATGAGCTATTAGCCATAGTTGTTCCTATATTTATTTTGCTCCTTCAAATATAAATTTGCGAAATCGTGGATCATCTTTATCCAAATAACAACTTAAAAGCTAATGATGACTACAAAAAACTACTACTAAAAACGACAAAAGTTGATTGATTGGTGGAAGATGGTAACTGGTAAGTGATTCATAAAATTACTTGAGTACACGTAAGTTGATTCAAACACGATCATTAGTATAAAGAAAAACCATGATAAAGAATATCACTTTTTTTTTTCTAAAAAAAAGGAGTAGAAAGTGGTTGTATATTGTCCTACTTCAAACTTTAGTTTTTGTAGGGTAAAAAATGCAACTGACTTTTCCTTTGTGTTCATCATTATATTTGTCTATGTATTATAAGGGGAGCGTTTAGTGTTAGAATTTTTAAGGACCCCATTTTCATAATTAAAAAGCAAAAGATTATTACAGTACTATCTTTTTTTCTATAAATGGAAAATTGTCACATCATAGAGTAATGCACAAACAACTAGATAAATCAAAATTTTGTACTTAATACTTTTCTTTTATCACAAAGTTCTGTACTTGATCCTTTTCTAATCACAAAGTTTTTTACTTAATCCGGTTTTACTTTCTATTCATTATTCCTACCTCTCCCCGGTTCAATTTATCGTATCTTACTTTCCTTTTTGATCTGTTTTAAAAGAATATCTCTTTCACTTTAATTTTCTTCCATATATATATATGTGATACGTATATGCTAATTTTCAAAGTGATTGGACTATAATAGATGTTCATGAAAGTACTCAAATTCAACATATGATTTCCATCTTCCATATTAATGTTTAGATTCCCACTTTAAAATGCAACTCAAATAATCATCAAAGATTGTGATGAAGTGGTGAGTATTCCTTCATTTTTTATCAAAAATCTCAAGTTCGATCCCTAGATATAAAATCTCTTTTGATAGAAATTGTTTTACCCCTAGAATAATTTTTTTGGTGTAAAAAAAAAGAAGATAAAAAGGAGATTGAATCATATGGGACGAGTTAGGTTATAACTTATTATTTGATCAAATTCTTTGCCCAACCAAACTTTGATAAGATTGTGTCATGACCCGCTTTGATCAACCGAAATTTAACCTAACCACCCTATGTGTAGTACTCCCTCCTTTTCAATTTAATTGTATTTTGAAACAACATGAGTATGAACGTAACATGCAACTTGTTTTATTGATTTTACTTAGGAGTAAACATAAATCAGTAAAATTGAATTTTAGACGTAACGAATTGAATATTGAACGTCCACCCTCAGTCAAGAAAAGAGACAAACAAATTGGCCACTTTATATATATAGCTAGGCTTAAGCAGTAGCTCCACCAGTATTCCCCATTCATCCAAAAAGATGTAGAACTCATAATACATCTCATTCGAGAAAATAAATAGTCTTAATTATTTAATATTTAAATTTTGGTACACTGTCTTAATATCCAAATGTCTATTTAAATTCAGACATTTTAAAATTCAAATGTATATTTTTCATTAAGATTCAGATATTTTAATCTGAATAAAAATAAATAACCCTTAATTATAGTCAAGTAATGTGCACTTTTAGTTTAGTTTTATGATTATTCAAATTGAAATTACATAATTTAATATAAATATCAAATGTAAATAAGTATTTCACTATATTAGCAAGGAAAATATGTAATTATTAGAAAAGCATGGGCTTTTATATTTTTTTACACAAGTCACAACAAACATAAAAAGTTACCACTTGAATGCTAATTATAAAAATAAAACATGTAGTCGATCACAAATGAAGATTAGTTTTATTTGATTCAAACCGACCAAAGTGCTAAAGCCACTGTAAAAGTAAGTGATTATTACAACATGTGTATATTATATAAAAATAAAATGTGTTAAAATACAACTATGAGTATAATATAGACATAGAATAGTTTGAACGTCTGCCTTACAAGCACAAGTTAAAACTTATATTTGATGGACAATTTAACTTTATCTATAAGGCAAAAATTTTGATCAATTGAATAGATCCATTGTCTTAAAATATCTTAAATGTCTGTTTATAGAAAAAAATTAAGAAAATTGAAGCAGGTTTATTTTACAAAAAAAAAAAAAAAAACTGCTAAGTGAGATAAGATAATCACAATTATCTCTTATGGAGGTCATTTCTGTTAGACTTTTCTTATAGGAGACAAAATATCAAGACCGGCCCATCTTTTGGACCAATTAATGTGTTAAAATGCTATAACTAGTTAGTACTCTTTTCGTCTCAATTTAAGTGTCTTATTTTCTTTTTTAGTCTATCCCAAAAAAAGTAAGTCTTTCATTATTTAGTATAACTTTCCGGTCAATATTCTACCCGACAAAGTTAAAACCAAAAAATTGAAATATATTTTTTATATAAGACTTCAAAATTCAAAAACTACACACTTAGGGTGTGTTTTGTATGACGAAAAATGTTTTTCAATTTTCTCATGTTTGGTTGGGTTAAATATTTTTCAAATCAACTTATTTTCCTTAAATTTAAGGAAAATGACTTCCCTTCAAAACTCAAGGAAAACATTTTCCAAAACTCTCTTCCAACTTTAAATTACAATTTTTTTTTGTTGAAAAAATCAATTTATTTCCCTCCCTCAAACTAGCCACCCAACCACCACCACCCCAAAAAAAAAAAATTAAAGCTTATTTTAAAAAAAGAAATTTTAACTTCAATTTTTTTACCCCACCCTCACTCCTACCCCCAGCCCCCTACCACCCCCCTCCCCCAAAAAAAAGAAATAGTAAAAGTTGTTTTTAAAAAATATTTCTAATTTCAAATTTTTATTTTTTTACCCCACCTCCCATCAGACCCCCTACTAGCCCCCCCACCCCCTTCAAAATATAACAATTTAAGTTGGTTTTTAAAAAATATTTTCTACTTCAATTTTTTATTTTTTCACCCCTCTCGACCCTCCCCCTCTACCCTCCAAAAAAAAATTTAAGTTTGTTTTTAAAAAATATTTTCAACTTCAAAATTTTATTTTTTCACCCCGATCCTCGATCCCCTCCAGCCCGGCCAGCTCCCCACCCCCTCACCCCAAAAAAAAATATTTGAGTTTGTTTTTAAAAAATATTTTCAACTTCAAAATTTCATTTTTTTCACCCCTACCCTCGACCCCTCCCCACCCCACCCCCCACCCCCCAAAAAAAAATTGAGTTTGTTTTTAAAAAATATTTTCAACTTCAAAATTCCATTTTTTCACTCCTACCCTCGACCCCCCCACCCCCACCCCCCAAAAAAAAAAATTAAGTTTGTTTTTAAAAAATATTTTCAATTTCAAAAATTATTTTCTACTCTAGTAAAAATAAAAGATATTTCTCAAAAACATTTTTCATTCATAAATCAAACACAAAATCTTTTCGACAAAATATTTTCTATTCACCAACCAAACATGAGAAAATAAGTAAAAAATCTACTTGTTTTCCACGAAAACATTTTCCTTCATACCAAACACACCCTTAGGTTCATCTTAGTTATTTTCTTGAATACATGTAAAAAAAAACTTTATTGATGCCGGTTTATTCATGTTGAAATGCTCATAATTCACGCTCTGATATACACAATGGGATACAAGGTTGTCATTATGATATACAATAACGCATGTGTAAAAGAAACTCATTGATGCCAGCTTATTCATATCGAATTATCGATATACATAATTATTCATTCTCTGATATACACTGAGATACAAGGTTGTTTGTAGTGATATACAACAATACATATGTAAGAAAAAATTAATTGATGTTGGTTTCATCATGTTGGTGTAGAGAGTTGTTCACTCTTTAATATACACACTGGGATACAAAATTTATTCGTGATGATATACAGTAACATATATAGGGAAAAAATCATTAATGCTAGTTGTAACTTGTAACATATTGATATACACAATGATATATAGTGTTTCGTATTGATATACACATTGATATATAGTGTTGTTTATAGTAATATAAAAAGGGGTAAGGTATTAAGATCCCTACTTGTACCAAAATATCCACTATGAGAATTGATATACCCTCTTATACATACATGATATTAGTTAAGAAATTTGTCAGTAATCCCGACTAATCCGTTGCTAAATAGTTTCTAGCTAAATAAGATTAGTATGAGATTTTTGGTGTTTAGCTATAAAATTTTGTCCGTTGCTATCTTTTATTTTCAAGTAGTGCAAGTGCACTTAGTTCGTCTCTCTTTGTACAAGTATCTCAAACTAGATGTCACCTCATATTGGAAGATGAATAAAATGTGCATTTGGCATTAAGAAAATAATAATATATATTTAATGTAAATACATTTTCCTAATAGTATCCATTATTAATCTAAATAATCCAGATTCGAATCGTGTAAAGCCCATTAAAAGAGAAAAAAAGCTCTTTATACCAAGAATTTCTACGTTCCCAAACTTCGAATACACGTGAAGTTTAATTAAAAGTGTATATGATCCAGATTCGTATCGTGTAAGATTCAAAGGAAAAAAATTGAATTTCTACATTCACAAAATTCGAACACATAATGTCTGATTAAAAGCAGAGTGATATATATGATCAATCCCATCATACTCCTTGGTGGTAAAATCTATTTAATGTAAATGTAATAAAATTTCAAATGTAATGATTGTATATGTACTATTTTGAAACTATGAATAGATAAAATTAAAGTATTGGGTTCATATTATTTTTATATTACTATATGATGATGAATGAACCTCTGTAAAGTAGGGTTTCCACCAAAATGTGTTTGAAGGATTGAAGAGTTGCCATCAACAAGATTGTGCCAAAGCAAAATTGTGACTGACACATAAGAGTCCCACCTATTTATAACCAAGCAAGCAACTCATAAAAATTAACAACTCTTTTCCCCACATATACTCTGGCATATATGAATCAAAAGAATAGATACAACTCTTTTGACCATAACCCTCAAATAAAAATTCATTTTTTTTGTCCTTTTAACTAAATTTTAAAAAAATGATTTATTTTTTTTGTTATATGACTTGTTATAGTATGAATAACTTTGTAGGGAATGAAATGGATAGGGCCAAATTGAGGGTAAGTGGAAGGTGATGTCTAGTCATGAAAAAGAAAAAAAACTGATTTTTGTGATTTTAATTCCTCTGAAACTTAACTAATTGTATATGAGTAACATCTTTATTGAAATTTGTAAAAGATGAGATAGAGAAAGACATAAATATTTCTAAGTATGACAGTATGTATTCCAATACTCCTTGCTTCTTGTAGTTTAGGACTTTGTCAGGCTTTGCCCATCCTTAATTTTGCTTTTTTGCATGCTATAAATCATCAACATTGTGAGTTGTGAGTTGTGAGTTGTGACATAGTTATCTGATATGTTTGTTGGTGGGAGGTAGCAAGTTGTGATATTGTATGATGTGAGTGATTTATTTCCCATATGTCTTATTTCTACTCATTTACTGAGTAGATAGTTATCTGATATGTTTGTTGGTGGAAGGTAGCAAGTAGGTTGATGGATTACGGGTATAAGGGTTTATCTAAAACCTTTTTAGCAAAAAATTATACATAATATAGATGTTGAATTTCATTAGTGTTTTGATATATTTATTTCTTTATATTTTGAATTTCTTTAATAACAATATTGATTATGGTCGTTGATAGCACGTATAGAGTGAAATAGTTGAAGTATGTGCAAGTTAACCTAAGTGCGATAAAAACTCACATACATTCGAATTTTACACATGACAATACAATTTACCTTATCACTTAAAAATTAAGTAAGATTAATATGTGTGATCACTTGGTTAAATGATAAATGCATGTCTAAAATATGTGTGTTTTGTATTTATTAATTTTATGTAAAAATTATGTGCCACTTATTTTTAAAGAAAAAATCATGAACATCGTGACATCAATGTAACAGTACCTTAATATAAGAGGATTTGGATGGATCTTAGAATAAGTATAGTAATTGTTTGAATGATTAAATCTCAAGGTTGTTTAAAATTTACTTATTCCAAAATTATGAAAAAGAAACATCGTTGAATTCATTTAAATATATTGCTAAAACAATATATATATACTAGTAGCATCTCAATCAACCAACTATGGTTTGATATTAAATGGTGAATTAAAATCAAATCTTTGCAACTTTGATTTTAAAAAAAATAAAGAGTGGAGAGGGGTGGGGTTATTATATAGACAGGCATTTCAATTTTCAAATGTCTTTAAAGTAATATATCTATACTGAAAAAAAAGTAATATATTTATATAATAATGAACAGGCGGGAAATTATGGTAGCTAGTGCCTAGTATGGAATTAAAAATAATTACTCTACATATAAGTTATTTATAAAGTAAAATTCAGATTATTTTATAGGATAATTATTAACTGATTGACGACCTGATAAAATTAATGCTCTCGCAGTTTTAATTTATTTGGCATGATCTAGAATATATTTTTATATTTTTAAAAAATAAAGTTATATGTTTAGAAACTATATAAAAATAATATAAAGTCACAACAATTAACATAATTTCATAAGGAGGTCTGGGAAGGATAATGTATACATCAATCTTATTCCAACAATATATATAGCTTGTTTCCGGTAGACATTTATAAAGTCATAAATTAAGAAAAAAAATTTATTTAACTATCCAAATAATAACTATAATAAATAAATTAAAACGGAGGAAATAAGTAATCTAATATATAAATACATTGTTAACATGAAAAATTATATTATCAAAATATATAATGTAAATCCCTTCAGTTTTTTATTAGCCAACAGGGTCTCCAAGTTTTGATGATAATGTCTTTAATTTGCAGGCCCCTCTCACAAGATAATGTTCAAATTTTCTCAGCATATGGGCACATATATTGCTTATTATAATAATTAACAATTTGACAACTATGCATTTTTAAAATCATTATTATTTTAACACAACACTAATAGCAAATTATAAAATAAAATAAATTCATCCACGCCTCCACAATTTTCAAGTAGATATATATAAAATTTACCCTGTTGCACTTGCAGCCTTTACATACAAGACAATAAGCATGGGAATATTCAAAACTTTCTATATTTATTTATCCGAAAAAATAAATAAATATTTGGTATCACTTCATGTGAATCTCATATCAATAAAACATAGTAAGAGATATGATGAATATACGAGGAAGCAAACCTTAGATTTCAATAACGCATTTTAAAAATATACGAATTTAGGTTTAAAGCGAATAATATTACTAATGATCGGACTGTTACAATATTATTAATTACTAAAACCATGCTCAATCACAAAATTTCATTAAATCAATGTACATCTCATATACTAGGAGCACTATTATTTTTTTTAGAAGAATGTCTAAATAGCATATAATTTTCTCAACCGATTAAATTAAAAATAATTGATAAATATAAAATTTATGTGTAATTCATATACATTGCTATTGAAAAAGAAGAAATTGTATAATGTTTATTAACTAAGGTGGTGTAAACTAATGTCATGTTTTTTAAGAGTGAAATCAAGCATTTTATTTAAATTTGTTTTTGTACTTATACAGTTAACATTGATTGAAAATCATAGATATCGAAATGAGATCGATATTCCAATTCAAAAGTGACTTTGGGGATATCCCGTCTCAAATAATTTATCGTGATTTAAAAAAATAATTATCTCAAATTATTTATTTTTAGAAATTAAAGACAAAATCATTTTTTTGTTATTATATGTTAAGATATAAATAAAAATAAAATAGAGTTAATAATTCTTTCTAATTAATATTTTATTAAGAAGCGTGTAAAAGAAAAAACATGAATAAAAAATTTAATATTAAGAAAAATAATAATTAAGGTACTATTACGAAGCAAAAGGGTGTTTTCTTTGTACAGGGAAGCTTCTAATCATCATGTAAATCCAAAATGTGACATAAATAAACAAAACATAGTGGAGTACTAAATATGCACGAGAGTTATGATGATCACTTGGTCATCATGCTAACATTATATAAAACAAAAAAGATTTTATACTTTTATATCGATAATGTAAATAATATTTTGCTAACAAAAATTGAAATTAATTACGAAATTCATAGCTAATATGTGGCTAAATAACTTGTAGTTAAACAAAATATTATTGATAATTTATCGTTAATTCATTATTATATGAGTACGTACTTAGAGATTAATTTTTTATGTTTAGCTATAAAATTTGTCTGCTATAATTCATATTTTTTAGTAATAATTTATATTAACCGTCCATTCATCTAAAATATATTATTGTATAAGATTATCACCACAATGATTATTTTATATATAACTTGGACAATCTTTACATTATCTTTTAACAATAAGTTAATTAGATATAAGATCTAATTCCTTACATGATATTTGACTAAGACTTATTTCAATTCCTTATTCTTTATCTAAGGTTGAACACTCATATTAAAAAATATCTATGTCTAAATATCATGCTTGGAATCTACGTCTAGATGGTTAACACGCTCATGATGTTAAAGAGTTTCACATACATCAAATTCTTATAGGATAATTAAACTCTTTATATGAATCGACAATTATGTCATTACTGGTCGAATTAACTTTTAAAATTGAGTTAAAACCATGATCCATTCTTGTACCAAAACACTTTTGACAATTATCTATAAATAGTTTTGATTTAGAAAAACTATAGGAAAAAGAGAAAAAACTAAGCTAAGGAAAATGTGAATGGAGAGGCATAGGATTCCCAAAAAGCCTTTATCTTTAACGAGAGCGTGCCTTTGCAGAAAAAGTGAAGTGTAATATAACAACAAAAAAAATTAAAAAAAATTAGAAAAATAAAGAAAGATAATAAAAAGAGGTGTAAAATCAACAATCAACTTATGACCTTAAAAAGGTGGCTAAAAAT
Source organism: Solanum piurae (assembly GCA_029582685.1). Lineage (NCBI taxonomy): Eukaryota > Viridiplantae > Streptophyta > Magnoliopsida > Solanales > Solanaceae > Solanum > Solanum piurae. The sequence goes on from JAJOOO010017750.1 coordinate 34,250, forward strand.
GTCACAAAGAGAAAGTGGGTGCCCACACGAATGTTAAGTAAAATAAATTGAAAAAGGCCAAACACATATACAACCCCTCAAACTTGGCCCCATTTTTCATTTTGGCACTCCAATTTAGCCTTGTTCCATTTTAACCCTTAAACTCCATTTTTTCTGTTCCATTTTAACACGAAATACTATTTTTATAATTTTTTTATTTTATATATATTCTTCAAATGCAACTTCTTATTTTAAATCGACACGTGTCAGTTAATTTTAGTTAAAAAAATTAAAAATTAACAAAAAATAATTCTTTTTAAAAAATAATAATTTCTTTTTAAGAGTGTTATGTATTTTTGTGTGAAAAATAACCGACGAAATTGTGTTGGTTTTCTTTCTTAAAAATCACCGACAACCTAATAAAGCCAGTCGAGTTTTAACATTTTTTAGTAGTGTTATTAGCAATGAACAAGAGTCTTTTTTTACTCGTATTGAAGATGAGTTTTTTTATTCGTATTGATTTATATTAAAAATTAAAAGTGAGTATTTGCGTTAAATTTAGATAGCCTAAATGATAAAAAATAAAAAAATAAAAAGTAGTGTTATTTAATTTAATTGAATGTTTAAGAAAGAAAATCAAAGAACTTTCGTCAATTTATTTTCATGCAAAAATACAGAGAAATCTCAAAAAATAATATTATTGTTTGAAATTTTTTATGTTTGTTCGCGAATGTTTAATTTTTTTTATGAAAATTAACAGGCACACGTCTTATTTTTTCACGAACGAACATAAAAATTTTCAAACAATAATATTATTTTTTGAGATTTCTCTGTATTTTTGCATGAAAATAAATTGACGAAAGTTCTTTGATTTTCCTTCTTAAACATTCAATTAAATTAAATAACACTACTTATTTATTTTTTCTTATCATCTAGGCTATCTAAATTTAACGCAAATACT